>JAECMU010202355.1:0-33489 GCA_016106625.1 Dracogyra subfuscus
TTATCATTTACAGGTCATCATTGTATGTTGTGATATTTTAATAAGTTTTGTAACAAATTAATCTTTGATATACTAAAATTACATTCATGTAAAATCCCACCATGCCACAGTTATATAGGTAATTCTTAAGTGATGCAAATTTCAAAGCATATCTATTACTCTTTTTGAAAAAGAATTGCATATTTTGACCATTTTCTATCAAAATCAACTTTTCTACATTTATTAAAATAAGAAATTTTTTCAGTCTGGTATCTTAAAAGATAATTCATTCTTTAGATGTTCAATATTTGGCAGGATATTTCTCACCTTACATTTGTAGATAAAGAATTTAGAAAATAAAATTAAAAAATCCAATCCTATATCAGTTTTGATTCTTTTTTGTATACCAAACATTACTAATTCTGCATCTAATTTTAGATTCTCGATATGAACATAGTTCTTTTTTATCCATTTTAAAAGTTGTAACCAAAAAATTCTGACAATATTGCAATCCCAAAAAAGATGGTACAGAGTTTCTGTTGCTGATCTACAAAAAGTACATTTATCACTATCTGATTTATTAATTTTATACATAAAGCTATTAGTAGTGAGAATCCTATGTACAAGTCTAAATTGAAACCACCTAAGTTTGGCTTCTGTTGTGGTCCTGTAAGGATGCAGAAAAATATTTTCCCAATCATAATCTAATCCAAACTCATTCTCCCATCATAACCTTTCTTTTGTCAGCAAGGTGCCAACTTGCCATTTGCAAGGTGTTTATGGTAATATATAAATGTTGAAGATTATCTGTTAAAATAGGCAGCATGATTCTGAAAGAACAGCAAAGCATATCTTTATAAATGGACTAATGGTTGTGTAGAGCATTCTAAGAAAGTAGTACTTAGTATTTTAATTTAGTCAAATATTGCCAACTGTTTCTGTTTCTTTCAGTAGAATTAAAAATAATTATTAGTTCCAGGTAGTGAACAATGGAATTGATTTTATCAGTCTGTAGATTGCAATAATGTCAACATGGTAATCTCTGCCCCCCTCTTCCCAAACATATATGTACGTACACACCACCATAATGTTATTAGTCCCTTATCATGCAACCAAGCTTCCAATTACCTGTTAACACCTACATGATAATCTGAAGTGTTATATAGTCAATGCCTAATAACATGTATGTGTTATCTAGTCATTAGGAAATGAAATCTGGGCATGGCAAGTCATCGTAATTTTAATTTAATGATGTCATCGTAGCTTCCAGCCTGATGTCTGTGAAGTATATCCGTGACGTATTTACACAAGCAGCTGTTAGTGGGGGAATCGCGTGTTTATTGTTTATGAGAAACAGTCAAAGTATGGTTAAAAAGCATTGCTCTGTTCGATAATGGTGTAACAGGCTCGCTGAATTTAAACCTCGCCAAATAACAACGATATCAAAAGTAGTAACCTGGTATCTATATATACCGGTCCAACTGAAAGGGATTATAGGTTTTAGGGGATGAATGTAGCTCAGTGGTACAAGGCTCGCCTGATGCGAGGTCAATCTAAGATCGATTCCTGTTGGCGGGGTCATTTGGCTATTTCTCGTTCCAGCCAGTGGTCTACAACTGGTGTAACAAAGGCTGTGGTATGTACTATCCTGTCTGTGGGATGGTGCATATAAAAGATCCCGTGGTGCTAGTCGAAAAGAGTAACCCATGAAATGGTGACAGCAGGTTTTCTCTCTCAATGTCTGTATGGTCCTTAACCCCATATGTCCTTAACCATATAACTGTAAATAAAATGTGTTGAGTGTGTCTTTAAATAAAACATTTCCTTCCTTCCATAGGTTTCATCTCAGTCCTGTTTGTACCACCTGCAGTTTTTTGGATGTTTATTTTCACAATGCTTCAAGCTATTGAGCTGAAATTTTGTGTAGAGCTTTATCATGTGTTGTTACAGATCATTTGACTTTGATGATTTACATACTTTTGACAGAGTTATGGCCCTTGAACTTAGGGGATACAAAAATCTGTTTTTCTGACTCTTTTTTTTTTTATGCAAAGTCTAAAGATATTGAGCTGAAATTTGTTGTATATCTTTATCATGTACATTTTTGTACTGTTATAGATCAAGTTTAACTTACATGGTGATTTACCCATTTATGACAGATTTGCCATCTTGTTTCAACGTGTCTTGCATTGAACAGAATTTATTCTAAAAAACAATACATTATTTCTCATCTAGTAACCCATGACTAATACATCAAAATATCAAAGGCTATGGTACAATGTTTATGCTGTCATGTCTGAAAAAATGCATATAAATGTTCCCTTGCTACTGATGGAAGAATGTAGTGGGTTTGCTCTGTCAGAATTTTCAAATTTTTGTCACCCAGTAGCCATTAATTAATAAATCATGTCTGCTCTAGTGGTGTCATTAAACACAGATGAAAATAAAATTATCGGAGTTAAACTCGCAGCATCATAATTATATTGGAATGTTTCATAAATATATTAGTTTAAGAGTGTTTCATAATGCAATTTCAGAATTACAGCTTACATGTATAATTTGCATTTTCAAGTACACAAAGATGACAAATTGTAATCCGAAAGCCATTAAAAATTGTTGCCAGTTACAGTACATGCAGTAGGTTAACAGTATCTATTGTTGTTTTTGCAGGTTTTAAAACAAGGCAAACAATCAGAGTTGACTTCTACATCATGGTTTTCATATGGAGCATCGATGGCTGCAAACGTTCTTGAAAATATCCAGGTACACGTACTGACAACATCTAGTGTTCATTATTTTAGGTTGTTACACGTGTATACTATGTGCTTTTGATAATTTCTTTCCTGTTCCAACCAGTGGTCAACATTTGAGGATGAAGACAAGATTCATATACTTTGAATATATATGTAGATCATTATCAATTATCATAAAGTTCACGTTCATCCCCTGTTATGTTTCTAAATGTGCAACTTGATCGCACGGTAATGGAGGGACATTTGAGTTACTTTTTTACAACAAATTACTCACACTGACCGAGGAACAGGTTTTTAATTATAAATCAGCATGACAAAATTAAGGGTAATGTGATATTAATAGATAAATTATTTTTGAATCCAGAAACTTGAGTGGCACTGTTAATTAAATTATAATTTAATTTATCAAATTCCCAGATATTGAAATATTAAACTGGATAAATGTTACAAAGTATATTTTGACAACTGATTTGAATGTTGATTATGAAAACGATGTTTATATGTATGGTTTTGTTTTCCCACAGTTAATTGTCAGTGATATCCATCTGCGCTACGAGGATGAACACTTAAATCCATCTTGTCCATTTGCCTGTGGAGTGATGATCAAGAAACTCAGTGCTCAGAGCACAGATGGAAGTTGGGTAGGCATATTTATTAAGTCTTGTAAAATAATCTGTTTAGCCTGCTAGTGTTTGTATAATTGTGGATCTTTGGGTTAGAACTGTTTCTTCACCTGTATGCCAATGTTTCTTGTTTTTGTAAATATATTTCTCTTGATGTTTATAATTTGCTGTTATTGTTTATATTTTTTGTGTGCCTTGAAAAAAGAGAGTTGAGAAACACTGATTTAGAAAATGTTATATTTGGTTTCCCAAAATATTTTAGTTTTTCTAAAAAAAAATCCAAAACAGATAACTTTGATAATTCAAACTTCAAACTTCTGAAAACCTTTGACCTGTGGAACTTATGTCAAACCTGACAAGATTCCTATATAAACTAGTAATAAGATTATGAAAATTTCAACTTCAGAACTCATAAATCTTTATCTGTCATTCATTTATTATTCCATTTTACAGTATTCAGTTGAATAGATATTAGTCTTCTACAATTGGATGGGCAGCATTTAATTCCTTACATAGGGTCCTCACAGGATCAAAACACCTCAGCAAACCCATTAGGTTTTCTGTCTGTCCCAACCAGTGCCCTACGACTGGTATATGAAAGGTCCTGTGTACAGGTATATAAAACATCCCATGGTTCTGATGGAAATATGGAGATGTTTTTCTTCTGAAGAATTACCAAATGTTTGGCATCCAAAAGCCATTGATTAATTAATTAACTGTTGTGCTCTAGACATTAAAAAATGTTTTACTTTAAACTTTTTCACACTGAAAATGATGATGAGTGATCAGGCTGTGTCACTTCAGTGTTATTTCTTTATGGCTTAGTTGTCTTTTTCCAAAAATGTCTTTATGAATGTAAACTTTTAAAAAGAAAAGAAAATCTCTTAAAAAGGTTGCTATTTTGATTCTTTGAATCATTCATTGCTGCTGTTGTGATTGCAGATTCCCAGTTTTGTCCATAGCACATCGTCAGACATGATGTTCAAGCTAGCTGATCTGCAGCATTTCTCTATGTATTGTGATACCAACACAACGATGCTGGGAGACCTGCCACTCACAGAACTCATGGTAAGTTTATACTTGAAAATGTTTAACCTTGGTCTGAGAAAAATAGTGGAGTTGCTGGGGCATAGCCAGAGAGGAAAAAAACGCTGCGGCTAACCCAGACCTGCAAAATAAATATTAGTATCATGGGGAAAATAAATAAATCTAGGGAAATTCCAGACGAGGCAAGTGCCTTATATGCCTCATGCTGGCTACGCCACTGACTTGTGGAAATGGCTGCAGATTAATATAATTGTATTTGTTCAGTGAGTCAAACACTTGATATTATGATTGAATCATTTTTAACCATATCTTTGAAAAAAACTCACATAATTGTACATATTTTCTCAAAATTAGCTCGACTATTGCATGTAGATCTAACAGCAATCCATTGGAGCTCATGTCCAGTTGACCTTTCATTCGACCAATCAAAAGATTACTTGCAAAATCATACCAGTGATTTGAAAAGAATTTGAAAACATTGGGATTATGCTGAGGGTATACAAAATGATTTGGGTTCATTTATTATTTTGAAACAAAAACAACTAAATGTACAACTTGTTCACTCCACCTCTAATGTATTTCATTAGATGTTTTTCCAAGTAGATTTTTTTTTGTCCTTTTTGTTTGTCTTTTTGAGTTTTTACACTGAAATATTATACAAACAAAACAAAATATCTTTAGTGTTGTGTTCTATTACAGAACAAAATCATAAACAAATTTCTTTTTCTATGTGAATTTTACTAAAATTTGAATACCGGTAGTTTTAGGATCTAATCACAGATTATCCTCCTCTGTGATTATAAATCTGTTACTGATATCAATTGTTATTTCAGGATGCAATGCAACGTGACATGTTTGTGTCCACTCTGGATAACAATTTCAAAGAACATGGCAACATTCTCAGCCCCATCAGTGCCCAAGCCAAAGTCACCCGCAGGACTTCGATTCTTCCGCTGCGATCTCCTTCTTCTCCTAGAATCAACATCGACATCAGTTTGGACAAAATCGACTTTACTTTAACATCAGAGCAGTATCAATGCTTGATGTTCTGGCAGTCTGAATTTGAACGCCATGGTTTGAGACGGCTGTACAGAAAACACAGACCACAGATAACCATCAAAGAAAGGTAAATTTAATATGGTTGATAAATTATACAATATAAAATCTGTTTAATAATATAGAATTAGTGAATTGATGAGGTATGCACCATTATTGCAATTGAATTTTAATTTGTAATTTTAAATTGTATCAAATATCAATTACCTCTCTCCCCATGCAGTTATTAAATCTTATGTAATCATATTAAAGACAGGAGGTTTTAACTATTCACTATTATCAGTATACTCAGATTACATAGAGAATAATACATTCGTGTCCATTAGAAACCATTTATCTCACAAGCTGTTTTAAAATGTATCTAACAAGTGAAAGCAAGTTTGATACATTTTTAAGCAATGAGTTGTGAGATAAATGGTATGCAACAAACATGAATGTATTATTCTATTTCTTACATATCCTCAAAAACCATGTTTTAATCATTTTATAACATCTTTTTTCACTCAGAGTTATTTACAGCCCTGCACTTGTAGCTAAATTATGCTTTACAAACACATTATTGTCAGGTTAACTGTATGTCACAGTGTAATTGATTTCCACTGTGTTGGTTTTCATTGGATCCATGGCACTGGTGACCTGGTCATCACCTAGAAGCAGCCAGTCGTATGTCTTGAAATTGTGCATGGGTAACCCAATCCATGTGTTATCAAAAATAACGCATAATGTTCTTACCACTGTGTGTGTAACAAAATAGTTTTCTATAATAGTCACAGTATTATGCTATTTACCATTACTCTCAACCTTAAAATGGTTTTCTCGTTTATTCTAGTCCATGATTATAATCATAGCAATTTGCTGTTTACTGCTGCTCTCTCAGCATTGTTATGGTTTTCCCTTTTATTTAGTCCAAGGTGGCAGTTTTCTATTAACTGTTACTCTCAGCATTGTTACAGTAATTGTTTTCCCTTTTATTTTAGTCTAAGATCAAGGTGGCAGTTTTCTATTAACTGTTACTCTCAGCATTGTTACAGTAATTGTTTTCCCTTTTATTTAGTCCCAGATCATGGTGGCAGTTTGCCATTAACTGCCACTTGGTGCAGATACAAGACAGGAACCGGCGACTCACTAAAGAGTTTATCCTGAAGCGAGTCCATGATTCAGTGGTTTACACAAGGCTTTATCTGCAGAGTCTCACTGAAGACACACTTACATCATCAGTGCTTGTGAGTTGTGTTTATACAATGTTTATTATTCATATGGGCTCAGATATGCAAGGCAATATTTTCTTGCGATAATTGCTGTATGCAGACTGGTCCTGCAGCCACTGATTGACTTAAAAATGACGATGGCTGGAACTATTCCATTCATGAGTCAATTAAAACTGTTATATCATCATGTACAGAGATTTAATTTTTACAAGACATTTTGCATTAATTTTTTTCATACACATGAAATGGTATATTTTCATAGACAGTGGCTAATGATGCAAAAAGAATGCTGTTGTGCCACATAACATCACTGGTTCTCTGCCAAGCACAACATTTATATTATATCATGTAAGACATTCAGTGGAATTGGTTTAAAGAAGAGAGTAACCATGATTATATTTTTTAATGTGCATATTTTACAGACAGAGAAAGCACAGTTGGAAGATGAACTTGACTTTGAGGAACTAAAAATCTTGCGAGAAGCAGTTTTATCCAAACTATACAAGGAGAACAAATTGGTATGTTGAAATGTAACTCACTGAGTACATAATTGTTCCAGTACTTATTACTTTACGATTATTGTCTATGCTGATGTCTTATGGAGACATATCCCCTTTTGTGACTATATAGTGGAAGTTTCATTATTCTTGATTACTAGTTGAAAATAATCTTAAAAATAGTGCCTTAACAGGTACATGTTTATTATTCTTGATTAATAGTTTGAAATAGTCAGAAAAATGAAAAATGGTGCCTTAACAGGCACATGTGCAGGGTTTGAGTTTCATGGGTGGAATCCCTCTCCAACTCGAGCACATTTTCTTTTTTTTCAATATATGTTTGGGGGAGCATGATTCGACCCCACTCCCATAAACTCTGCTGGCCACAGTCTTAGATAGCTTACTGCTAAAATTGCCTGGTTAAAAGCCTTCATGGATAACATAAAGTTAAAAGCCTTCAAGGATAACATAAAGTTAAAAGCCTTCAAGGATAACATAAAGGTTAAGAGCCTTCAAGGATAACATAAAGGTTAAAAGCCTTCAAGGATAACATAAAGGTTAAGAGCCTTCAAGGATAACATAACGGTTAAGAGCCTTCAAGGATAACATACAGTTAAAAGCCTTCAAGGATAACATAACGGTTAAGAGCCTTCAAGGATAACATACAGTTAAAAGCCTTCAAGGATAACATACAGTTAAAAGCCTTCAAGGATAACATAAAGGTTAAGAGCCTTCAAGGATAACATAAAGTTAAAAGCCTTCAAGGATAAAATAAAGTTAAAAGCCTTCAAGGATAACATAAAGGTTAAAAGCCTTCAAGGATAACATAAAGGTTAAGAGCCTTCAAGGATAACATACAGTTAAAATGCCTTCAAGGATAACATAAAGGTTTAAAATTTACCTCATTCCTTTTCGTGTCGGCACCATCAAAAAAAAATTCATACAGTTGAATCGAATCAAAATATTTTACCAGTTCAGTTTGTCACTTTTCAGCCTGTATCTCGGAAGAGTCCATCTCCACAGGACCAAGCAGTGTCTACTGAAAAGCAGCAGCCAGGGTTGTTCCGACTCTGGTTTCCAGGGTGGTCAGGTTGGTCTCAAGCAAGTGCTAAGCCAACAGAGAGCAGTGTAGATCAGGAAGTTTGTGAAAAAACACCGGAACCTGTTCCAGAGACTGAATCGACTGATCCTATCAAAATAGGTATTTAACTTCATTTAGTTTTGTACGTCACTATTTTTAATGATACATTTTATAACAATATTTTTTAACTTGAAGGATTTAAAAAAAAATTTATTATACTTTATTTCACTTAGTCAAGACTACTGTTTGTACTATAGAAAAGCGTAGTTCTGTTGTATTTTGGGTTTTTAACTAAATTTATTTTTGTACACTATTTTAAATATACATTTTCTTCAAATATTTAGGAACTTGAAGGATTTCTTTGTTCCATCTTAAGCTTTATTTCACTTATACAAGATAATGCTATAAAAAGGTTAGTTCTCTCGTCATTTTTCTTTCCACATTGAAGAGCTTTTCTCGTAGAACTGTTTTTAGTAATTACTTTGAAATTTCAGAGCAAGAAATAATGGATGTGATCATGGATTCAACTGAAAACAGTTCATTCCTCCGCAAGGACACTGTATTCGCTCATTTCACCTTTTCACTGGCGAAAGGGTCCTTCGAATTACTGGAGATTAAAGAACATGGTACGGCATTTTAATATTTATTTTAGCAACACTCTGTTTCTGTTATAATGGTAACTAACTGGTAAAATAACAAGTGATGATCAGAAGTGACATAAATAGTGTTAAGCATTTGTGATAGTAACAATGTTAAGAACATTATTTTAGACTAGTGTGAAATAACAGGTTCCATCTGTCTTCTTGCAGGCCATCTGTTGACTAGCTATTTAAAAACATAATATAGCAGGCCATATTTTACTTTTAGTAACTATTTTGAACCCTGGTATTTAGAAACTTGAACATTTGAATAAAAGAAAGAAATGTTTTATTTAATGACACACTCAACGTATTTTATTTACGGTTATATAGCATTAGACATATTGTTAAAGACCACACAGATATTGAGAGAGGATACCTGTTGTCGCCACTTCGTGAGCTACTCTTTTTGATTAGCAGCAAGGGATCTTTTATATGCACCATCCCACAGACAGGGTAGTACATACCACAGCCTTTGATATACCAGTTATGATGCACTGGCTGGAACAAGAATTAACCTAATAGGCCCACCAATGGGGATCGATCCCAAGCTGACCACACATCAAGTGAGCATCTTGCCACTGGGCTACGTCCCACCCTGAAAATGTTAATAATACACAGTGATACAATGTACTAGGTAATTACCTTACTTTGATGAAAAATGTATCTATTTATTTATTTATTTATTTATTTATTTGTCAGTTCCAGTTCCATTAGTTGAGTTACAATGTTCAACTATTTCCATGGAGTTTGAGTCACGCCCAAGAACCAGTGCCATGAAATTCAAGTTGGCTGTAGGCTGCCTCTATCTGCAAGACAAGGCAACAAAAGGATGTGTTTTTCCATACGTAGTGGCACCACAAACACATGTAAGTCTCTGAAACCGTTCTACATGGATCAGTAGTTGATACTTTCATAATCATAACAAGTTACTCCATTTAGTTTGTCAGCATGCTGTAATGTTGATTTTAACTTAAAATTGATTTCTGCATTTTCATTTGTTTTGTATTTATTGAATAAGTTAATTGATGCTACTTTTATACAGTATTAATTGTTTAATATTACATTTAAGCTGTTGAAGACAAATATGTTATGAGGTTTGATGCTGGTAAATTATCTCTGGCTAATCCTAGAAAGAAAAAAAATAAAAAGAAAAAATGTTAGGGACACCCAAGCTGGATTGGTCGATGGGCGGAGGCTACACTAATATGAACTAAGGGTGAGGTATCCTTAACAGAAACATCCAGTGTTGAAATCATAGGTATTGGGATACAAGCTACACTCTGTTAGAGCACAATACATAATATATACATCAACAGCTATTATCACTAAATGTTTGAACAATAATGACATGATCAGCACTTGCCTTGTGAATGTGATGATCACCACGATCTTTACCTCGAGGGAGCCCATAAATGATTTTTCGTGTCCTCTGTGTTACATGCTTCCTGGCCTATGCCAGGATATAATAATTTTACATCTTAAACTATTTTGCCAGGAACTCAGTAAGCATCCATTTCCAACGAGTCCTCGGAATCAGTCGTCAACTGAAATGAGTCCGCCAAAGACCCCCGAAGAACTTGGCTCTGACTGGAAGTTTTTTGAACTTCTATATGAAAAGAATCCTCCGACCAGCTTCTTCAGATATGGGTAAAATCTCTATCATCATTGATGATTTGTTATTTTATGTCTTGTACACTGTACTACAGTCAGGACAGCACATGCCATGACCATTGATATACCAATTGTGAACTGATTGGGATGGAAAAAATCTAATCAGATCTTGTATTTAAAGGCCATGGTGTGTTTTCTGTTGAATTTTCTGTTCTCAATTGATTGAGTATTCGATTGAGGTGCTTCCATCACAGGATTGAACCACCTCAGTGGATCCATTCAGCTGATTTGTTTGGGTTTTTTTGTTTGTTCCAACCAGTGCACCACAACTGGACAAAGGCTGTGGTATTTGTTTTCCTGTCTGTGGGAAAGTGCATATAAAAGATCCCTTGTTGCATTAGAAAAAATGTAGTGGGTTTCCTCTGATGACTACGAGTCAGAATTACAAATGTTTGACATCCAATAGCCGATGATTAATTAATCGATGGGCTCCAGAGGGGTTTTGTTAAACAAAACAAATTAAAACTAATAAATGTGTATTATGTTGTTTGTGTTACCTCTTTGTTTCAGGATCTCCATCAAAACCAGACCATTGGACATTGTGTATTCACCGATGTTTCTGAACAGCCTGCATGGATTCTTCTCTTCTGTGCGCCAAGCTAGGAAGGCTCATAGATCTAGAGGTATTAACATGACATTATTTAGAGCACGTTGTCAGTGTTTCAAATCTTATTACTACACACAGATATTGTACTGGTCATCTAGTCATTAATATGAAAGTTTCAGGCATCATATTTAAACTAAATTCTGTACAACTGTATTACAGATGTTGATAAAATATGTTAAAAGAAATAATTTGCTGCTCTATAATGTTATAAAGTCTTTATGTAAAGTAACTAGTGTAGAATACTGTTTTTATGACTCCCTGATGTTTGCAGCATTCAAAGTTTAAGACTGGTATATCATAGGCCATGGTATGTGTTATCCTGTTTGTGGGATGGTGCATATAAAAGATCCCTTGCTGCTAATCAAAAGAGTAGCTCTTGAAGTGGCGACAGCAGGTTTCCTCTCTCTATATCTGTGTGGTCCTTAACTATATGTCCGACGCCATATAACCATAATAAAAATGCCTGGTAGCCTGGTCCGATCATCCCAAAAGCAAAGTTTTCTCCAAGTGATGTGGCCACTTTTTATTTCAGCATCAGCTTGGAAGTTTGAGAAGCTAAAGAAGCAGTCTCCTGATCAGTTGATGGAAACACTGGACCAACTGCTGGAGGCAGAGGTAAACCTTGTTAGAATACGGAACCACTCTCAGTTCCATTATACAAGGCTGGTTTCAGTAATATTTTTCACGTTAATAAAACACTAGGATGGTTTAACAGATTTGAGTTGATTCCATGATGGGCGTGTACTACATTAGCTTGTTCTAAATGTGCACCTTAAAACCTATGACCTGACCTGACCTGACCTGACCTGACCTTACTTTTAAAAGTAATTGTGATAGTATGCAAATATGTTATACAAGTTTTATAACAGCCATTAATGCTACACTACCTAAGCGCTAGAGTCATGCACCTTTACATGTTACTGAAGTCTAGATAATGCCAGTTATGTTTCAGAAACTGTTAGGATTTAGTTCAGTTATAAAATATCGGCCAGATCTTGCTATAGGTCAAACAATTAATCCCCCTCTGTAGATCCCTCTTCAGTCACTGCACCGTGACCTCAAAGTCATATGTGTTGTCTTCTTCCTTTGGTAAAATTTGTTTGTTACCAACAGTGAAAAGAGCAGCCTTGTTTGGGGGTTTTTCATGTCTTGATCTTGACATTTAATTTCTTTTTAACATCACTTGCACTCCCCCTGTGGCTAGTAGTCTGGTCCAAACATCCCAACAGCCTAAAATTCTTCTGCTGTATGCTCCCTCTAGTTCCAGTCACGTGACTAATATCCTTGTTTTTCCTTCGCATATTTCCCTTTGGTCTGTCTTAAATTGAGTAATCTGTCTTCACTCAGTTTATTTGACATTTTTATGTGTGGTATACATTTAAATATATATATGTATTTCTGTTTGCAGGGCACAACAACACGATGGGATATCAAACTGGACATATCTGCCCCAAAGCTGATCATTCCAGAAAACTATTGTGATGTATCAAGCAATATGGTTGTCATAGATCTGGGCAAGTTCTGTTTTCAAACAATATCATCAAGAACACTGGGGAAGTCGTCTTCCAGTGACACTAAAGAAGATGAAGGTTAGTGTATAATTGTATAACTGTTGTGATTATTATTATAGTGATTTTTCAAGGGGCTAAAATGGGTACAAAATCTGTACCCTCAAACTGTATACATTATGTTTTGTTTAGAAAGTAGTTTTAAAAACAATTGGATGCTTTTCAAAGAGCCAGTTACATGCAACAGTAAAACAGTCTTATAACATCATTTATTTATTCGTATGCCATGATTGAAGGTTTGCATTTTAGAGAAAAAACATGCAATGACTTTGTCTGTCTTTGAAAGTCAGAATCCAGTCAAACTTCATACCATCAAAAGAATTCCTAGTGGAAACCCTTAAAAATAACTGGAAAATTCTTTGCCACTATCATTTTATGCTATTACTATTAAAAGATTTGTTCTATATTAATAACCCAAAAAATGAAATGTGTATGTCTGATATATATTACATGAGATTTGCAAAGTCGATACCAAATAATTGTATTGTTTATGTGGGAGTGTCATTACACAATCATTCATTCTACTAGCACATGGTGTAGTATTCCTGAGTTTATTCCTTTTTGGAATTGTTATTTTATTACCCCAGTCAACAAGACTTCACTATCAAAAAAAGTTTGTTTTGTTTAACGACACGACACCACTGGAGCACACTGATTTATTAATCATCGGCTGTTGAATTTCAAACATTTAATAATTTTGACATATAGTCAGAGAGGAAACCCATTCCATTTTTCCATTAGTAGCATGGGATCTTTTATATGCACCATCCCACAGACAGGCTAGCACATACCACAGCCTTTGAGGTGCCAGTTGTGGTGCACTGGCTGGAGTGAGAAGTCATTACTATTGAAGTCACTGTGCATTTGGTGTGTGTGAATTAGGTACACATGTATATAATGATGAATGAATCAGATTTTGTATTTAGCTTTGATCAATGTTTTTAATAGTTCCGTTTCACATGCTTACCCATTGTTACAGATGATTTTCACACTCCACTTTCAACACCTCCAAATGAAGTGAATAGCAGCTTTAGCTTGAATGTACCAGAGAGTAGTAATACAAATATATCGAGAGAGACCTCAAACACTTCCCTGTCAGCGCTGTCGTCTACAGCATTTCACGATCACCTGTACGAGAGGTAGGCAGACAATCTAGATAGTTTTGTGTGGAACTTGGGTAGTCATAGACGCGACCTGTGATCTCAGAAATGAGCAGCTTGACCCCCAATTTTTCTGATTCACTTTAAGGGTGAGGGGTAGTAATAGTAGTATTTATGTCGATTGATACGCTTCATGTAGGTGTTTTAGCCACATATGTTACTATTGTTGTCTATGGGTTTTTTTTTGGTAGTATACATCCATCAATCTTTAAATGGAAAAATACATAGTGAACAAAAATGCCTTCCAGAAATAGTAAAAAGTAAACTCCCTGTTTCAGGTACAACATTGAGCTGACTGACATGCAGGTTCTCCTCGGCCGACCTCAGGACAACTGGAGACACGCCTACAGTCGGGTGTCCAGTCGGCTGCATGTTATTGACCGCTTCACCATATCCCTGCAGTTAGAGAGGTGGGTTTTAACCATGTATTATAAGCACTTGAAGTATGTATTCTTTAAATCTGTTCCTGTCTCACCTGTACTAAATACAAAGGCGTGATAAACCTATTACTGTTTTGCTAGTGTCAATATTTGCATTAAAATTTTGTGTTTAGATCAGTTCATCACAAACTTTTACGTCCTTTTATCTACTCCCTTGTGTGGCCGTTTAAGACAGGTTTGACTGTATATAGTTGCACATATATTAAAAGATCACAGTGCACCAAAAATGTATATCGTAGGCGAGATATTTATATGCACAGAATTCTTATTTTATGTTCGACAAAAATAATATTGTTGTCTTCAATGGTCTCTTGTGAGATGGATCTAGATAATCTATGTGCAGTAACTTTGTGATTATTAAAGAGTAGTTGTACTAAATTTACTGATTCAACAGACTTGTAATCTGGCCCCTTAACTGCATACAAAGTGGGCGATTGAGTGTTCTGTAACAAAACACTATTTGTCTGGAACATATTGTTTCTTTCTGACTTCCAGACGTCTTGTTGTGACCTCCGATCCTCAGTGGCCCAAGATGACCATGGCAGGAAACCTTCCAGCTTTCACTTTCCACTTGAACGAACGAAAGGTCAGTTATTGTCAGTGACATGATAGCAGTATGGCCCTAACTGAGGAGTAAAGATCTTTAAGGGGGAGGGGGGGTTTGGTGGGTTTTTAAATCTCATACATTAAGAACAGTTGTTGAAAATAATGTGTTAAAATCATTAAAATGTTACTATTGATGGCTTTATCACTAGTCTGAGTACAAAAAACCCTTAAAATTGGCTACAAATTTTGTGGTTACTAAAGAGTAGTTAGTTACAGAGTTTAGCATTTAGCTATTAAAAAACACAATTTACTGTTTGTTTTTCAATATTATTAAAACACAACGTTGACTTCCTTTTTCTTTTTCACCAGGACAAGCCCTGCCTTTTTAAAGTGTTATATTTTGTTATGCCATACATAATCTTATAACTGCTCACTATTAAATGTTCCTTGTTAAATCAGCTTGTTCAAATATTTCTGCATGGTTCGTCCATTTAAAATGTAAATTGTAATAATTTTCACAGTTCTTTAATATTGATATGTTTTGTTTTGTGTTACAGATACAAGCTATAGACGTGTGTGCTAAAATTTTATCCTCATCTTCAACTTCTGAAACTGGTTTTGTTGAGAATGTATCAACGGCAAGTCTTGAATCAGAAACTTCCGAGGATGCACGACCAGTCTTGGAGTAAGTTCAGAACTTAGTCAGTGATTGCTTTTCATATTTAGAAAAACTACTTTTGAAAATCAACAAAATATCTTTGAATATTTGTACACTAAACTAAATATTTACTAATAATACTAATTTTTGTAATTTTGTGATTAGTGTTTTGATTATTATATAACAATCTGAAGGATGCAAGCAAGCATTTGTTGTATATCTTTGACTTCTGCAGTACAAGAAAATGCTTTTGGAAAAGGTCTGCTATTGTTTGTGCTTCGATCCAGTTCATTGTGTTTTAGCATTCTATTAGAGACAATATCTTGAATGGATCTTAAATTTCTTTATTTTGTTATTTACAGTGTAACGAAACCTAATAATAATGATGCTTCTGATACTTAAGACTGGGTAAACTGGTGATATTATATTCGTAATTTGTTTGTAGATCAGTAGTAGAACATGTACGTACAATATTCTCATTAGTGTTGATATTGTATTCATTTGGTAATTTGGTTTGTAGATCAGACAACATTGTGAAAGCTGGGAAGGAAGAACTAGACAACAAACTGATTGTTTTCCAGTTCCTAATTCAGAGTCTGTCAGTTGAGGTGCATAGTCAAGGTAGGTATCACTAACATTTGTCATTTATATATGGGTCAAAATGCTCTAGGTTCACAGGAAGAAATAAACAAAATATGCGAATCGCTGTCTGGTCTTAGTAATATTAACAATGTTAGTAACTTGAAACCGTTAAAGCTGGTAACTAAGTGATTTTTGGTTATAATGACCAGTGTTGTAATCATGGAATGTCAAATGTAATGAGAATCGGTGCCGTAAGTTTGAATGACAGTAAATATAAACTTTGTGTAATTGTTATATATCTTTCGTTTGCATAATAAGCTAGCTCATAATTACAAAATAGTAACCTGCCATTATTATTTGAACTAGAACAAACAGGTTTGTATGCTGATTCTGTCAACATCCCAAGTAGCACAATTTTCGGTTTTTCCTTAAATTACAAATTCAGTTTATGTATAGGTGACTGAATTTTAATTAATATCTATTGAACACAGAAGTCAGTTTTTTTCTTATCATTGACTGATTTATATCATATTCAAAATTAAGCATATAGACTTAATTTTCTTTATTTTTAATTATTTTTGTTTAAAATAAAAACTTGATTTTTTTTTTTTACTGCAGATCAAGCGTTGGTTGAGTTGAGGATTTCCGGCGTACAAGCTGACGTGTCGAAGAAGCCTCACAACACATCTCTCAAACTCACGGTGCACAGTCTGCTGGTTGTTGATGCCTTACAGAGCTATGGCACCGATTTTGAGCTGCTCATTGCGTCCCATAAAAACCTTGTGTATGTATTGTTTGTTTCAAAATACAGTGGGTGAAACAAAGATTGCTGTATAGTAAAACCCCTAAAAACTGGATCCTCAATAAACCAAAATTAGTTTTAAATGAATGCTTTTCATGGTCTTCTTTTAAATGTCAGTACAGAAGAGAATCTTTTGAAACCAGATGTCCCTTAAAAGTGGACTTGTTACTTGTTTTTGAAATGTTTTACTTCAGTGATCAATTTTGAAAAGCCAAAATGTAGTTTTTCTTGTCATCATGGTGTCTGTATTAGCTCAAAATCAATTGTATTCCCAACAGAAATGGTAGTTACCTTGGAAACCATGGTCATGCATCATGGCAGAGGTCAGGATAAGTATTAATAAAAAAGAACACTTAAAGTTTTTGTTGTTTTTTCTGTTTGATTAAAGGAAACTTGAATTTGGCTACAGATTTTCTTAACAAATTTGCCAAATTCTGCTAATAGTTTATTGGCTTCAGTCTAAACTCTGATCAGTGTACATTTTTAATGTTATTTCAGCTTGGACAGTAAGAGTGGAAGCATGCGAGGGTCCGGGGCGACCTCTCCGCTCAGTCCAGGCTCACCAACCTCACCTGAAGATTGTACTGACTTCCAGTTCCATGCTTCGCAGTCCATGCAGGAGAAACTGTTTAATGCATTCCATAAAGTCAGCACATCAGGTGTGGGGGCATTTCTTTTGTACAGTGAGGGGGCGGGAGCTAGCTCATTTGGTAGAGCACTCACCTGAGGTGCTTGTTTGACATGCAATAGCTGATGATTAATAAATCGATGTGCTCTCTAGTGGTGTCATTAAACAAAGCAAATGTTTTACTCTATGTACAGATATTGATGCTTGATCACAATAGCTGATGTTGCTAGGACAAAATTAAGATAGGTTGAGACAGAAATGGTGTGGGGGGGTTTTTGGGGGGAGGGGGGAAACAAACCTTTAAAATATTTTATTACGTGCCTCTTTAATCTTATTCAACATACATAATACAAGACCAGAGTTATGTTTTCTGAGTGCAATTCACCCTTCATTTCATTAGCATTTTTCATTGTCAGCAAGGATTGAATTATTTAAGGACATTTATTTTGTAAACTATATAGTATGAATTTATTCAGGAGGCCCCTTTTTTGTCACATTTTTGTGATTGGCATTTCACAACTGTAGACAAGTTACATTGAAGTTACATTCCACATAACTGAAAGATCTGTATTCCAGCTAAATTCACTGCTAAAAATAGTTCTCATTATTTATATTTCTGTTTTAGGTTCCGATGGTAATTTGACTGGTGAAGATCCAGAGAAGCTAGGTCTGCAAGATATGCCACGTACAGCAGTGCAGCCTGAAGCCCTGATTATCTTAGAATATGAAATAGTTCATACTGATGCAACCAACCCAGATAAAACATCGGATGGACTGCAAATAGTTAACCTTCAGTTCAACAATTTGGACATCATTGGTAAATAGTCTTACAGGGTTTATGCTACCAAATCAAATCCCATAGATGACAATAGTAACATATGTGGCTAACACTCTTACCTGCAATGTATCGATCAACAGAAATGCCACAGATATAAATACTACCACCCCTCACACTTAAAGTGAACCAGAGAAAATTGGGGGTCAAGATGCTAGGTTCTGAGATAATTGGTAGCGTCTATACCTATCCTAGTTCCACACAAAATTCGAGTACTTTTTTTTTTACAGGTACCCCATACATGTTTCAAGCACAAGGCTACTTGACACATTGATACTAGATGAAATAAAATTGCATATTTGTTTTACCCAGATGAAACTATTATTTTTTACAACCAACACGCATTTACAACCAATCACAGGACTTGTGGTGTTCACTTCTCTATCAAACGTTGGGTGCACCTTGAACTTTAACCCAGCCGGAAGTTATTTGGTTTAGTACTACCTATATAATATTTACTTAGTTCCATCATAGGTCAGACCTTAATTTTTAAGCTGTTTTCTTTTTATGTTTTTCAAGTGTGCACACTTTTTTATTACCATAAATTAGTGCTTTATTAAAAAAAAGTTTTATTGTCTGCACATTAAAATTACAAATCTTTTGAAACTGCTGATTTAGTGTTAATTTTATTATTTATTTTTCTTTTACTTCAATTTGCAGCCAATCAAGAAACTCTGGTAGAAGTGTTAAGCTTTTTAAAAAGAACGTTCCCAAGCTTGAATACCAAAAACCAAAGAAAATCTACAGCACAAGTCCAGCTTGTGGATCAAGATTTACCCAAGGTAGGTAAAGTCTTGACATAACAATCCTTTGTTTTAAAATCTGTGAAAGCGGGGAAAACAAAACAAAAGGAAGGAAATCTTTCATTTAATGACACACTCAACACATTGTATTTACAGTTATATGGCGTCAGACATATGCTTAAGGACCACACAGATATTTAGAGAAGAAACCTGCTTCATGGGCTACTCTTTTCGATAAGCAGTAAGGGATCTTTTATATGCATCATCCCACAGACAGGATAGCACATATCACAGCTTTTGATATACCAGTCATAGTGCACTGGCTGGAACGAGAAATAGCCCAGTGGGCCCACTGACAGGGATCGATCCCACACCGACGGTGCATTGAGCGAGCACTGTACCACTGGGCTATGTCCTACCTCACAAAACAAAAGATTCATTAATCAAGTCACAAAAGTGTCTAAATTGTTTTTTTCTTGTTTTTGCAGAAAAATCGCAAAGTCATTGTCACTTCCATATTTAAGCGGCTTAACATAATGCTGCCCCGGTTTATAGAGAAAGATGGGAGGAAAACTGGGAAGAAAATTGCAACAGCTACCTTGACTACTGCTAAGATTCATGCTTCACTGGGTGAGAAATCCTAAAATATTTTAATCCAGAATGCTTTAAGATACAATAATGGTTGTTTATTTTAATATGCTAAAAGTGTGGATTGCCCGGATGATTGAAGTGAAAGATGCTCCTTGTAGTTCAGCCTAAAAATGTGGCCTTAATTATTGGAAATTATACAGAATGAGTTTTTAGAATAGTTTTAATATTAAGATAAATTGTGTTTTTTGTAAAACAAATTATTTAAAGGTTAAAAATAAGCTGTTTTGGGTGTCCTAGCTACCCATCAAATAAACAAAGGGAACAATAAACAACTGTACAATTCTTCAAGCATGTCTTTATTGGAAACAATGTTAATGGTACATTAAATTAAATATGTTGTAAAGAAATTTACACCGACTTGCTTGTCTTTCATGAACAAAAGGAGATATTTGTAAACAATGTTAAAAACCCTATAGACTACATTGACAAATTTGCATCACTGCATAAACATTGGTGTGTTTAATTAACAGAGGAAGGGTGGATGGTGGAAGGCAGCCTGGGAGGACTTCACCTGAATGACGTGTCACCGGAAGCCACACAGTACCAGCAGGTGTTCAGCCTGGGCGAGAGTCAGTGGGACCAGCCCGACTGCCTCGTGTCTCCGGTCACCTTCCCTTCAGCCATGTACCAGACGGCACGAGATGACACTATGTTCGAGGAGACTCCCGCCAACCCCAAGCAGGCGTGCTCTTTCACAGTGTCCAAGAACTACTGTGATCCTGAGATCGAAAGCGTATTTCACAAAATGCATATCTCATCTGAAGAAATCTTGGCAAATTTCGACATGGCCTCCTTGTACTACACCCATTGTCCACTGTTCCTCCAGGAGCTGATGGATGGGTTGTCGGAGTTCCAGGAATATATGTCGTCCTTTGCATCGACTGTTGGAAAAGCTGCCAGCGAGATGGCCAGAGGAATGGTTGGAGCTCTGGATTCACATGAAATGTCGTTCGCCTTGCGTAAAGACATTTCTCTGGGTGACTTCGCAGATGGGGTCATGTTTGATGACGTGTATGGTTCACAGACATCTCTGGATGCCAACATTTCAGGACCTGTTATTAGAGTCCGAGCGAGAATGGAAACTCCCATCATTGTTCTTCCTCGGACCCCAACTAGTTCGCATGTGCTTCTTGCTCATCTTGGTGAGATCACAGTAACCAATGTAGATCATTCTGAACAGGAGGGTGACAGTGTTCATGACCAGACGCACACAATTCACATCTCGCTGAGAAACATGAATCTTTACTCGGTCGATCTTACAGAGACGACTTTCTCTGGCAGTTTAGGAGCATCTGTCAACAGTTTCTCACAAGTGCCCCGCATTCCAATTTTGTACGACACTGCTGTTGAACTGGACATAGCTACAAAGACTGTTGATTTTCCCTTCATCAATCCCGAGGGATTTCAGAATCCCAGTTCAATGTCACGGTCACCCAAAAAACCTTTACAAGCACCGCTGTCTAATGCAGTGCTGGATGTTTCAGTCAAGATTTCTTCGCCGTTAAAACTTGTCCTCTCAAAAGAAGTTTATGAACAAATACTTCAGACATTGGACAATTTAGCATACAACGAGGATGACTATGTGAGTGTGCCAAACGACCCTGTAAGTAATACTGACTCTACTAACAATGCAAGCTCAAACAACATGGACCAATCACAGTTTAGCACAGATACGGCCATGCATGAATCGACCATGCAGGAAGGATTCTATGCCAAACACATCAAATTCGAGGTTCCTCTTTTCCAAGTGGAACTGAGGTGGAATTTTGGTGAAGGAGAGCAAGGCCTGGTTGATCTCAAACTTCACGACTTCTCTGTGCAATATACCAAAGATAACAAATACAGTACGAGGATGCAGATCCGGCTTAACTCTATGCTCATGGATGACCTGCTCGAATTGCCCGACTCGACTCACAGGAAGATCATCATGTCGGAGAGCAGTCAGAACAGACGTGGGTTCGACTGGCAGTCGAAGAAGTTCCTCTCCAGTTCCTGTCCAAACAGCACCATAATAACCCCAGACCCACTGATGCCACATTCCCTGCCATCCAGCTTCCACAAAGAGCCACCGAAACAGTCGTACATTCCTCAAAACATTGGTGCGTTCGCAAGTTTCACAAGATCCTTGAGAACAAGAACAGATGGGTATTTGATTTTGGTTACATTTGTTTTAGATTCAGTTTAAAGTTTGACTTCGTGTGATAGTTATCTTTCACAAGTGAAATTAAAAGCAGAATCTTTAAAGTTTTACTAATTTAAAAGTGATTTGCCATATTGTTTTTAAGCAATCCTTACAAAGTATCTTATGATATGAAGTGTTTTTCCTTTTTGTTTTTAATTTATGTGACAATGTGACTTATGTTCTGAAGTCTTTTTTTCCTCTAAGTTATTGTTTTTAACTGTTTCAAGCAGTTTATTTATATTCTGACAGCTATAAACTGTGTTATATTTTATAGAGGAGGATACCCACAGACTCCACCTCCATCTCCCATGGTTGAAGAGAGAATAGCTAAAACAAGGCAAGAAAATGAAGACCTTGTGTATATTGATGTTGTTCTCATCGACAGAAAATCCTCGGAGTATGTAAACAAATACAACAAGGTACAGTTTTAGTCATAGTTACTGTAATGCATGCTGTACGCACAGCACAATTCATCCCTTGCATTCTTGTATAGTTCAGGGATCAAACTATCTCATCTTGATTTGCTTTGATCATGAAATTGAAACCCCTTTGTTGAGAATAATAGACTCTCATCATATGCGATCATGTGGGATAGAGTACACCAGAGCCCCAGAGTTGAAATTTCCACCAACAAGGGTGTACTTTTTCTATCCCACATGACTGCATATGATGGCGTCTTTTTCTCCCATCCATTCGATAAATAAACCATTATTTTACACAAACAAACAAAGGTGGCTGAAAAAGTAACTTCTTTATTTGACCATTTTATCATAAAGAAACTTTATTTGACTGTTTTATTATAAATAAACTACATCATACAATAAACTGTCATATTTGCTGCATCTGTTTCATGAATTAAATATAATTTAACACTACAAATTAACAAGATAACTTTTATAATGACGGTTTTAATAGCAAATTATCTATCTAAAACTAACCAACTCACATTGATATGATGTCATATATTACCAATGCCATAATACTCCCCATGTTAAATTCATTGATGTTATGGGCTGACCACATGGAATAGGTCTGTCTTGCATGGCTAGAGATGAGAGAAATTTATTTCTACTGAGTTTTTCCCTGTTATCACTGACAGTGTAATCTGAAACCATATGGTTTTTTGTTTTAGACGAACCGTTTCATTGACATCCACTTCAACTGTCTGGAAGCTACAATCAACCTGCAGACGTGGGTAGTTCTGCTTGACTTCCTCGGTATGGGTGCAAAGATTCACAACTCAAATGATGACCCCTCTGACCTGTCTCCAGTGGAACCTTCAAAACAACTAGAAGGTATGAACTGTTATTTAATCAAATGTAATGTAAATTGTTGAGGCATATCCTCCATTAAATACTCAATGGTTTATGTTATTATTTACTAAAAAATATTATAAATTTAATATCGTTAGTTTACAGGACACATTTGTTTAAGAGGTATATTTTCACGACATCATAGACACCTTTATTTACTAATATATTTTCCATCAATCTCATTTCTTGAAAGTGGGTGTATTTTATAAACAGTGTTTTGTTTTTTATTTGCATTATATTTTTTAACTGTAGCATTTGAATAGATATAACTGCACTGCTTTGTGATTGTTAATTTCAATGAAATGTCTGACTGCCTTTTTATTATCAGTCATTATTCACCAAGACCATTTTTAAAAGTGTATAATATATTCATTTAAACTTAGACAATTTTATATTTTGTTTGTTTGAAATATTGAACATTTCAGATGAGGAAGAAATCATCAACTCTGAAATTAATTTTGCTGTGGAGAGTTTCTGCCTCGTTCTGAACAAGCCTGATTATGAGCTGGCCCGGGCTGGAGTACACAAGTTAGAAACTCACATCTCGTTGCACGATTCTAACATGTCGGTCAAAGGTCAGCTCGGCAATCTGTCCCTGGTAGACCAGTCGCCCCATGGAGAGCTGTACCGAGAGCGATTTGTCACAGTGGGCAGACAGGCTCTGGAGTTTGACTTGTTCAAGTTAGCGACATATTATTTTATTACAGTTATTGTTGTTTATTTCACTAGTTTTATTGTTTTATAATCTGAGCTATTAGCAGTACTGAGCAAAGGAAAAATAGAAAGTGAAAAATTAAATTTGTTATTATATGTAATTGTTTCAGACATATTTTCCAGATGTGTGTACATGTATGTGATTAACTGCTACACTTAAAATATCTGTTTACCACGGACAAGTCCAGCATAGGGTTAGCAGGTCTGCAAAGTTGTAGCAGGTGTGTGAGCAAAGGTGGTGTTTCAGAGACCCCCCGCTCAAATTAAAAAAATTATATATTTTTTGTGGAGCATTACCTGAACCCCCTAGAAACTTCACTCGCCATAGTACAAGCACCTGCATAAAGATTTTAGTGTTTACTTCTGATTGTAGATTCTTAAATCAAACAACTCAAGTTACTGGAGATTAAGAACATTAGTCAAATGGATACAGGTTTTTTTTAATGTTTTATTGCAAGTCGGCCATTGTATTTAAAACATTTTTTAATCAAGACTGAAATACTAATAATGGAATTTGTTGTTGTTGTTGTAGACATGGCATACCAGATTTCCAGCTTGAGAGAGAGTACGACATCTGCTTGAAGCTGAGAATGTCATCAGTGAGATACATTCACACAAACCGTTTCCAGTCGGAGGTGGTGGCATTTTGTCAGCACTTTCTTCAGCTTCAGGACGTACTCGGGAGAATGCGAGCAGCATCAGCAGGCAAAAAGGTTCTTTTTTCTCAACAGTAGATAAATATGCTCTTGACAGTATGCTTAAAAAATAGTCCTTAAAAATAAAACTGTATGTTTATAAAAAAGGTCTTAAAGAATTAATGTAGAGCACTTGCCTGGGTCACAGGATAAGTTGCTCTTAAAGGATTCAGATCTTTTACCAGTCAAACCAGTGTTCTACAACCAATCTCACACAGGCTGTTATAATAATATTGACTATTTGTCTGTAGGATATAAAAGATCCTTTGCTACCTTGTGGAAGGAAAATATTCCTTTCTTTTTCTAATGAACGAGATCAACTGTTACCAATTAAAACAGCAGATATCATCATTCAGAAGTAATGACCTTCTTTTTGAAATTGTGACTACACAGTGACAAATATTTTCTGACACCGAATGGCCGATATGTATTTTTGTGCTGGGGTGTCGTTAAAGATTCATTCAGCATTCATTCATTCATTCATTCATTGTGAATATGAAGTTGCCAGTGTCCACTAAAATGATTGTCACTTATTTTGAAAATTATATTATGTAATATGGCTTGTTACCTGTATGTTAAGTTACACTTCATTCTTTCTCTAGGTCAGTGACAAAGCCACACATGGGACCCGGATGCAGCTGGACATTGAGGCAGGGTCCCCCATCATTCTTATTCCACACAGCTCCAGGACGGATGACGTCCTCGTGGTGGACCTGGGCAGGTTAAGGATTACCAACTCATTCACTTTTGATGGCGAGGAAGGCACCAGCACATTTCAAGCTGCGGCCAAACACAAGAAAGACCGAGGCCGAGCAAAATATTCACAGACTGAAAGAAAAACTGACACGCACAAGGCAATGACAGAGAGTACGTTTGACCAGTATTTTCCTCCTCAGACACATGGCGACTTAATGAGCCAGAGTATCTATGGCAGCTTAGATCATGACGTGCGAGATTCGACCTACGATGAACAGTATTCCTACGTACAAACAGTGGCAGACATTCAGTCACCCGAGCGGGAGGGAACAAGTGTTGATCCTAACAATGTGTTCAACTTACCCATGTCTGGTGATGCTTACGAAATGGCAAGACAGAGACAGGCTTCCATATGTTCGTCAGTGAGTGACTTTCAGGCGTCGGAAGACTACCGATGCCTCCTGGACGTGTGGTCGCTGACGCTGACCGATATTGACCTCTATGCTGCCCGACGAGTGGACAAGAAGTTGTACAGAGGAGGAGATGTCACACGAGACATGGAGTTTTCATCCTGTATGGTGCAGAGAGAGGTATAATTATTGACTGGTTGTTTTAATTACATGACGGGCATAACTCATTATCAAGGAATAATGTGTACAGAAAAAAATGGTTAGTAGTTGCTGCTAATCATTTTGTGATTTGATTAGCACATTTGTAAATTTAATTAGCAATTTCCATATAGGCTCAAGCATGTAAGTTATAGACACATAATGAATCCCATCAGAGCCCAAAGGTTTTGTGATCTACATGTCTTCTCTTCAGGATGTATTCTAAGCAATAAGAAATACTGTGGAGTGTGAATAAATCATCATTTGATGTGTACCTTAATAAAATGATTTGTGTACCTTGATTGAAAGTTTTAGTGTTATCAGTTTTCATGTACATGTACTTGCTAAGTATTAGAGAATAAAGTATTCTCCAATTTTTTAAAGCATTTATTAAAAGGAAATAGTAAATTCAAGTTATTTTTTAAAAGGACTCTGAAGTACATATTACAAATATGTGCATACTGGAAAATGGAAAAGATTGAAACTCATTTTCCTTTTCATAACGTATCCACTTCTCCCTTGGGTCAATTTCGCGAATCCACGCATTTATGGTTGACACATTAACAACAATTTTGATCCATGTTTTCCACAAGTGACATCAGCACTAATGTTATTTTTAGAACACAGAAAGTCAACTACCGGTATTAATTGAAATTTCTATTGAATACTGAATGTGACATTCTAACATTTAATTATTCAAGCCGAACTTTGCCAATTGAAAGAGTGAAAAAACCACGATGGTAATTTTGCTACAACCACAAAAACTATTAGATTATTTGGTTCTCAGTAACAGCGATAAATAGTGCGAAATTTGTTCGCATGTTAACTAGAATGACTAGCAAACTGTGATGCGAACCTCAACAAATTACTCATGATGTTGGCTTTATTTCTTTTAACATACAGCTGATGGATTTGCCATTTCTCACTTAAAGTATACCATTCTGGGTTTGGGGCAGTAGGCAAACATTGAATAGAAACAATATAGCAGTGACTTATTACTTATTATTCACATAGTATAAAACATCAAAATTGTGACTAAAGACTTAGCTTTACAGATTTTAACTACAATGCTGTATTTGTTTGAGCAAGATTTTATCAAAGTCTGGAATCTAGACTTGTTATTTTATAAGCTTAGGTTCAGATATATAATTTAGTCATGGACTAATATGATTCAAAATTTGGACAATGATAATTTTTATTGATCTCTATCAGTTTTACAAACAAAGTAGGAAATATATATTATCCGACAGATGACAAAACACCTGACAGTAACATGTGGGAGCGGCAACAATAATGTCCAAACTTCGTTTTACAGAGATTACCGTTTTGAAAATATTAATGGTTTGTAATATAGTTTTGCTTCTTGTTTCTTCCACAGCCTGTTCCCTTGTTGCGAGAGAAGTGTCAGCTCGACCTGCACATTGAACACAACCTGGATGGAGACATAAGTCACACCGCGCCTGACTGGCGACTTGCTGGCCGGCTGTCGTCACTGTACGCCCACCTTGACCTGGCACAGTACAAGCTGGTTCGCGGCATTCTCGGTCACAACCTGGGAGAACAAATCGAGGAATTCACACGTCCTCTTATGACGGAGCTGCAGGATCCAAGAAACCATGTAAGAAATTGGTTTTAAATATCAGGTTTTTAAAATTGCAGGATTTGATGTAGCCCTGTGGTAAAGTGATTGTCAGATGTGTGATCCATCTAGGATCAATCCCCGTCTGTGGGCCCATTGGCCTATTTATCTGGCATCACAACTTATTTATTTGTTTAATGGTGCATATAAAAGATCCCTTGCTGCTTATCAAAAAGAGTAGTCCATGAAGTGGTGACAGTAGGTTTTCTCCTTTGATATCTGTGTGGTCCTTAACCTTATGTCCAATGCCATATAACTGTAAATAAAATGAGTTGAGTGCATCGTTATATATAAACCATTTCCTTCCTTCCCTTGCTACTAATTAGAAAATGTAGCGGGTTTCCTGTCTAAGACTATGTGTCAGCTAACCACTGGGTTTTTTCTCGATATAACCATTTGTCCAACGCCGATATAACCGTAATTATAATGTGTTGAGTGCGTCGTTAAACAAAAAAAAACAAAAAAAACAAAAAAAATAAAATATTATGTGTCAAAATTACCAAATGTTTGACATTTAATAGCCGATGATTAATAAATCCATGTTCTCTAGAGGAGATGTTAAACAAAAACACACGTTTTCTTTTTCTTCTCTCATGTTTTTGGTGTTATTAAATAAAACATTTCTTTCCTCCAATAATTGTGTGGAACATTATTTTTGTCAGATACACTATATCTGTAAGTTCTACTATTGTTTCTTCAGACTGTGTTGACTGGCGCTGCGTGGAAGTGTATCAGCATTGTCGTAGATCTCCACAACGTTACCGTGGAACTCCTGATGACTCATGATCAGGGACCCGAAAACCCAGAGGTGTCCCTCGCCAGAGTTGACTTCATATCTTCACAGTTATCATACGATAGCTTTTCAGACCAGACCAAAGACATAGACCTCGTTTCTCAGGAGATTGTAGTGGTGGACACAAGGTTTAAAAGTGAGTAACATTTCTATACAGAAAACCATATTTAAAGGAAAAAAACACCTTTTTATCCTTTAATAGAGTTCAACAATGTTAATGTTCCAGCGATATACAGTAAAGTACCCTTATATATGAACATGAAGGGACCATGATAGTTAGTTTGTTATAGCATTACTTTGTTGTACACATTTGCAAACGCTGGTTATAAATGTATTTGGAGATAAAACAGGACTTTACAATCAGTTTGTTCTATGCAATAGTTTGTTCTAAGCATGTTCGTTATTAGTGTTCTTACTGTATTATTAAAGGGACATTCCTGAGTTTAATGCAATGTTTAAGGTGTTATCGAATAACAGAGCCTTTTTAACGATTGTAATTACATATTAAATATATGTTTCTGGTTAAAATATTAGTGGCTTAATATTAAACGTGTTTCTGATCATTATAATATTTGTACTAGGTTAAATTTCAGGTTATTTCCTAAAATATGTTTTTGTCGTACTTATAAAATTATTAGAAGACAAATTTCAGTGTGGGCTTCTACAAATATTAAGACGACCAGAAATGCATTAAATATACAGACACTGATATTTTTAAACAAGAAAATATATTTAATATGTAAGTTTAATTGTAGAAATGTTTTATTAGTTGGCAACATCTTACAAGGCAGCAAACTCACAAATATCCCTTTAAAAGAAAAGATTTAATTTTTCAATATGGTAGCCTTCAGCTCGTTATTATTTGGAACTCTAAACTTAAATACTATGGATTAGGAGATCCATTGTTTTTTGCATTAACATCTTTTGGATTTCCTTCATATATGAGGATAAGAATCTCCCATAGATTTTTGTCTCGCTTGTAAATAGTATAAAATCTAATTTTTCGTATTGTACTGTTGTGCATCAAATCCTGTTGTGCATCAAATCTAGGGCATCATTTACATGGAAATAATTGCTTTATTTGAATTTATATTGTAGATTCCTCATGTATCATGATTGTTTTATATTTCAGCCCAGCCAATGAACTCTCGACCGAACGTGTTTGTGAACATCTTGCAGCCACTGACAGAGCAACAGAGCAAGGTGGACCTGCAGCTGGAGATGCACTTCCGCTCATCCAAGGACTGCACCCAGTTCACCATCCTGCTGAACAACATGAAGCTCATGTGCATCTTTGACTGGCTGCTCAACATGCAGGAGTTCCTCCTCACAGATGCTGAGAACCCATTTGAAGCAGAACAACAAGGTATGTGTACAAACTAGATTTGTGTTTTAACCAATCTGAACACCTGCAGTGTGCAGTTAAGGATTGACTTTGATATAAAAATTGTTTTTAAAAAGAGAAGTTATTTCCTTGTAAATCTAATCTGTTTCGAGCTAAGCCACTTCGTTATTAAATTATTGTATTTGATCAGCTTATAAAAATTGTTTTCCATTCCTGTTACAGAAAAAAATATCCACCCAGAACCTAGAGTGAGTCATTCAAGTGGAACTTCGTTAGGTAGAACACAGAGTCCACTGAACGTCACCAGGGGCATTGTGACCAAACGCGGACCGTTTGTGGAACAGGTAACAGGCTTTCTTCTTTAGTGCAATAAGGGGCGGGACGTAGCCCTGTTGTAAAGCATTTGCTTCATGTGTGGTCGGTCTGGGATCGATCCCCGTCGGTCGGCCATTGGGCTATTTCTTGCTCCAGTCAGTGCATCACGACTTGTATATCAAATGCTGTGGTATGTGTTATCCTGTCTGTGGGATGGTGCATATAAAAGATCCCTTGCTGCTAATCAAAAAGAGTAGCCCATGGCATGGTAACAGCATGTTTCCTCTCTCAGTATCTGTGTGATCCTTAATATGTCTGATAGCATATAACCATAAATAAAATAGATTTCCTTCCTTCAATGCAATAAAGTATATGTTTTTTTTGTTTTTTCTTTTTTTGTACTATTTAACTGGAATAAACAACTTCAGAATGTGTCTGTCATCAGACATTAACATTTCTTATTGATTTTACCATTTGCTTTACTAACTTGGTATGTAAATCAGAGTAATTGAATTAGATTTATTAAGCATATACATGTAAATCTCTGTATGAAAAGCTCCACAAAGCTCAATAGGTGGGTGTAAACCACTTGCACCTAGCAATGATCCATAACTGGTTCAACAAAGGCCATGAGTTGTGCTGTCCTGCCTGTGGGAAGTGCAAATAAAAGATCCCTTGCTGCCTGTTGTAAAAGAGTAACCTATGTGGCGACAGCGGTTTCCTCTAAAAACAGTGTCAGAATGACTATTACATGTTTGACTTCCAATAGCCGATAATAAGATAAAATATCAATGTGCTCTAGTGGTGTCATTAAATAAAACAAACTTAACTTTACTCTGTATGATAATAATGTTTTATATATTAGAGTAAGTGTATTCCATTCCTAAATGTTTTTTAATTCACTGCTATTTTTACAAAGTTTATCCTTATGTGAGTTAGTATCTTGTATGAATGTTTGCTTTGTTTATTTGCAGGTAAATGTTCCATTTGAACTGCGTTTGAACATCAACGATACACAGTTTGTGGTGGTTGAAGATGCTGCTTCCTTGGACACCAGTGCTGTTATTCTTAAGGTTTGATTCTGGATACTATATATTGATTTTTATTTTTTAATACAGATAACTGTAAAAGTTATATTTTGGTTTACATGTACATGCCATTTTTTTTTTTAAATTGTACTAAACAAAGTGATGCCTAATTAAATCTCTAACTAATTCTTTACATATGTACCTTTTATATTTTACATTAAAAGAAACATTTTTATTCTAACTTTTAAAATATTGACTCTGATATTTTATTTTATTACCCCAGCAGTCACTCATAAAAGAGAAAATATATTCCATATTTTCTCAGTGAGAAATATTCTGCATTGGTCTAACGAATAATACTATTGGATAATTTGACGCTTACAAACCAATGATCTTGATGGTACTAAATATGACGTCATCACGATTTGGCAAACAAACAAACTGACGTCATGTAGTTTGAAGAGTTTGCTTTTACGGGCCTCTGTTTTTGGTGTTAAATTCATAACAAAATGTCATTTTAATGCAATTCCTTATAAAAATTTTAGCAGAATAAAGAGAACTTTTGTTTTTGAAAATTATCTATGAACGTCATTAAATTACAAAGTTATAACAATTCTCAGAAAAGTGCGTAAAGTGGTTTTCATTGTTTCTATATAGATTGGCCTTCATGCATGTGCATAAAAAATAAACACTTTTAAAGAAAAAAAATTGCTGAGGTAATAAATAGAATAACAAACTCTGTACCAGATATTATAAAAGTTATGTCTCTCATGAAATAATTTTCATTTGTCATTCGCCACTCGTTTATTATCCTCTATATGAATGTGTAACTATATTTTGTTTTATACTGATGTGAATATTTATATTAATTTTGTATGATACTAGCTAGTATATATTTTGTGTACAGACCACTGCTGTGCTGATGTACCAACCTCAGGCCTTGGATAAGGTGATGCGATGCAGTCTGCAGCGTATCGAGGTCTTCTCCTGCTGCCTCATGTCAGAGGACGACACTGCTCTGTCAATCATCGACCCTCTGTCCATCAGCATCGAACTGAATGCAAACCCAGCTCCGTTGCTACGACCGGCACCAAGCTGCGGCCTTCTGGAGGCTGCGGAGGCCGCAGAGAGAAAGTTACTGCTGGAGGTATGTTTGTATTAATGATCAGTGATTCATTGTTAGGTGTTTAATTGGTGCTTTAGTGTGAGTTTTTGAAGGGGGGGGGTTGAGACGTAGGTCGGTCGTAAAATGTTAGCCTGATGTATTAATTGTCAGTGATTGTTACATGTAGGTGTCTAATTGGTGCTTTACCTTGAGTTGTTGACTCGGGGTGGGATGTAGCTCAGTGGTAAAGTGCTCACCTGATGCGCAGTCGATCTAGGAACGATCCCCAGTAGTGGACCCATAGGGCTATTTGTTGGTCCCACCAGTGCACCACCAGCTTATAAAAGATCCTTTGCTACTAATTGAAAAATGTAGCGGGTTGCCTGTTCAAAACTATGTTATAATTACCAAATGTTTGACATCCAATAGCCGATAGTTAATAAATGCTTTAGTGGTGTTGTCAAGCAAAACCAATCTTAAACTGTTGAATCGGACTGTCAACAATTTTAAGTATTACCATTTAAAACCGAGTAAAACTTTGTTTTACATTCTTGTCTACTATAATATTTATAATTATTCCTATTTTATATGGATGTTCACTTTGAGATTTTGCTTTTGTTCATCTGGAGTTTGTTTTCATTGGTTCACTCATTGTAGCAAACTGAGTGTTTAGTTTTTAATGGTTAACTGAGGGTTTCTTTGGTTAGTTGTATTTAAAAACAAATTGCATGCTCTTTTATTGTAGTCCATTTTTGAGTTTTTTCTCACCCTTATTGTAATAATGCACCATCATTATATGAATATTTAAAAAGGAGTCATTATTTATCTGTTTAATTCTCAATGCAATGAAAAAGATTATTTGTTTTTTTTTTTAAAGTGATTTTTATGCTCCGGTGTTTGATGGGTCATATTTTGGTTTATTATCCACATGGTTCAACACAACGGAGTTAATAATAATCATGTGAACCACATGTGTAATAACAAGTGTAGTGACATAATTATGGGAAGCGACGTCACAACATGACGTAGTTTTCCCAGTCCAAGCCCGACTGTGCATGTGAAATATGACGTCATTTTGTCATCTCCTTGTAGTTAAAAAAATATTGACACAGTCCTTATTATTCATTAAAAAAATAATAATAATAATACGGATAATAAAGAAATTATTACACTCACGTATGAGTCATACTGATGTTACAAAACTCATATCAGGATTCATGTATTTTCTTTTAACATTACCGATCCTCAAAACAAAGTGCAATTTCCCCCCCACGGAGTGG
>JAECMU010202366.1:0-17346 GCA_016106625.1 Dracogyra subfuscus
TAGACCAGCAAGCTGCCAGGCACGTGTAATGATTGCTTTGTCTTTGGCCACCTTGTCAAAAGCTGACACGATCCATCGCGCATGAATAGGTTTCAACACATTAATTCTGAGATCAACCGTTTCTTTGTTTTTCTACTTCAAGTTTGCTGCAACAATATTAGCATACTACTGGCGAAATCGTGTGATCCAATCAAATAAGTGGTTATGAAATGGTATAGCCGGAAATGTCGGAAAAGGAAGTGGTAGCTAAATGCACGTGTCATTTCGAATTAAGAATTAATTAATTTTGCAGACACTAATTTTGCACTATAATTTTTTATTTATTTATTTTTCAAAGCATTGTGATGAAAAACGTTATTTCAAAGGGAGGCCACTCGCATTAATTTCATGTCGCATTAATGTCTGACCACCGTGACTCGCATTAATTTAGGGACGCATTAATTTCAGGATCTACAGTATATAACTAATTTAAATATGTCATTTTAATATCTCAGTTCTTCTCTTTAAGCATGAAGTTGAAAGCATCTCCACCTTAGTTCAAGCCCTTACAGCATTAAGCTTGCATGTTTGAAAGTCTTTGTAGTTTCACATACATGTATGTTTTTGTGGACACATTTCCAATGGGTGTTTTTTTTCTGTTACAGCTCTTCAACTTGGGCACTGACAAGCCAATACCTGTGACCAGTCTCCAGTTTGACAGAATGCCATCCAGTACGATGACAGAATATCGATACTATATCCTGGCCACTACTCCTGGGTATGTGTCACCCATGTAGGCAAAGTGGGCACTTAGTTTTCAAAGCCAGTCAGAGCGTCTTCTCAATGGCATTTGTTTTATTTGTTTGACTTTTTTTTAATTGTTGAATTCATCTTTTCATGATTTGAGTGTAGCCATTGCCTGATATGGTAGAGTGCTTACCTGAAGTAAAGTTATGATAGGATCAATCACCCATGTGCACTGATCAAGTATTTTCCCTTCTCAACTAGTGCCACATAACTGGTACATCCTGTATATATTTGGCCATTTATGTATATAAAATTGTGTATATCATATGAAATTTAAACAAATATTGTGAGACAGTGAGCTCAGGGCACCCCAACCCTGACACTGCCTTTTTATATTCTGTGGACAATAATTAAAAAAACCACACACCCAAAAAACCCAAAACAACAAATTCATGCTCAAAGTATAAATTTCCATAAGCATACGAGACAGGGGACAGCCTAGTTATGGAGCAAAATTTCAAATTCGAGCAAAAATGATACAGATAATCAGGCAGAATGTGCTAACCTGAGATCTTTTTATGGTGTATTCCCATCATTCTACCGTAAAAATTAGTTTTAATCCATGTAAAAACATGCAGTGATTCATTTGCAACCCTATATATTGGTAGTAATGCTAATATAATATAAATAAATGTTACCCAGATTCGGGCATTTTTGTTTAATTTGGGCAAAAACCAGCCTGCCACACACACCCCAACAAAAATAGGAACCTGTGCTCCAGACATTCATTTTTGACGGGTGCGAGTGCTATCATGCCCGTGAACCCCCATCAACTCATTCTGATGGGCACGATTGGCTGGTTATCTTTACACTGAGCCAATCAAGCAAATAAAGAACCTGATAAAAAGCTTACAGCATTAGGAAGAATTACAGTTCTTAAAACTTTAATAATACCAAAAATCACATACTTATTAATATCATTACCAGATCCACCAAAATACGTCATAGAAGATTTTAACAAAATGGTTTTCAAATTTATTTAGCTAAATAAACCCAAAAAAATTAAGCGAGATATATTAACACAAGATTACAAATATGGTGGTTTAAAAATGCCAAACATACATCATGTTATGACCTTTAAAATCATCTTGGATGAGAAGACTTTTTCTAAACAACACAAAATGGATAAATTTATTTAAGTCAACCACCGGTCTGACTACAAAAGATCTTATTATTCATGGAGATTATTTCATTACATTAAAGCAAAAAAATATCCAAAATAGGTTTTGGAAAGATGTACTTATCAGCTGGCTGTTAATACAGAAAAACCAAAAGCATGAAAATGCAGAAGATATTCAAGGACTGAATATTTGGTACAATACAAAAATACTGAAAGACAAAAAACCATTTGTGTATATTAATTATATAAACAAAGGGATTTTGTTCATAAATGACTTATTTGATGATGAAGGAAACATTTTTGATTATATTACTTTTAAAGGAAGATATGACATAAAAACTAACTTTTTAAATTACACATCGTTAGTGAATGCTGTAAAATCTTTCTTACACTCACTAGAAAACAATAGCAATACAACATTCACCCCTACAAAAAGTCCTATATTACCTTTTAAAATGAAAATTATGCTCAATGAAAACACGAGAAGTAAAGATTTTTACAATATTTTAAATAATAAATATGTAATACCAAAGTCACAAACAAAATATGCATCTATGATTGTTGTATGTGGGAAAAGTTTTATGGTCTACCCATCAAATGTGTAAAAGATACAACCCTGTTATGGTTTCAATATCGTTTGCTCCATCGGATTTAAGTTACAGATGATACACTATGTAGATTCAAATAAGTGTAGTTTTTGTAAAAATGTCCCTGAAACCTTACAACACTTATTTTATGATTGTGATAAAATAAAATATACAGTCAAACCTGTATATAACGGTCACCCAAGGGACCTGACAAAAATGGCTGTTATAGAGAGGTGACCCTTATATACAAGTTCAAAATTAGAACCCATATATTAAAGAATATCACAACTGTCATAAAAAAGATGTCGCATTTTTAAACCATTCCCACACTCGCTTGTTTATGGCATCATTGCCTGTTGCTTTCTTCTGCCTTTTTCTTTCGGCTGAAACATTATTGTCAAAATCGGCCAGAACACTAGATTTCCTTTTTAAAATAGAATTCATCTGATAACGTCCTACACCAAAATGGTCGGCGATCTTTCGCTCACATAAATTGTCTTTCTCAGCGTGCAATTTGTCAGTGGCATTGTGCATACATATGTATTGTTTGATATATTTCGCAAAAGCTAACATTGACTTGCAGAAGATATTTTGTGTAATTGAAGGTTACTACCCATGAGGCATGCTTAACTCGTTTATTTCTTTCATAAAATCCATGTCACCGCTAATCCTTCAGTGGAGTATGACCGTTCTTTACAGCTGAATAAGACCAGGAGTCGCTGAAATAATCCGAATATGGGGTATCTGCAATGACCGCCGTCTGCAGCAATTCATGTTTATTTACCAATCATGTCTGGCTAGAAAGAATGAAACACCGAACTTAATACCCCATTTGTTTAGTTTCTCGAGACTCAATAGAGTGACCATACCTACAGATTACATTATATACAGCCAATGGGAAGTCGTCTACTATTCAGTGAGGATGCTGAGAACCAATCGAATTACATCACCAGTAACTGCGTGTCACGGACGTTACTGGGTGTCCGTTTGTTGTTCAATTACGATCAGAGAACTACCAAATAAACACATTTAATTTATAATTTTTAAGATGATTGAAAAAGTAAAGACATAACCAGGGTGAAAACATAAACCAAAAAACGTCATCTTGTGACCGTTATAGCAGGTTCAACCTGTGATTTGGGGTGAAAAATAGTGACCGCTGGCCGTTATGGACAGGTGACCATTATATACAGGTCAAATAAGGAAGGAAATGCATTGGGAGGGATTTATAGTGACTGTTATAGGCAGGTGACCGTTATGTACAGGTGACCGTTAGACCAAGTTTGACTGTATATGGAATGCACTGGAGGAGTGGATATTTGAAAAAAATGGATGTTGGAATTTCTCTGAATAAGCATACAGTTATGTTTGATATGATAAACAGTGATATGAACCAAGTAATTAACTGGTTAATAATCAATATAAAACATCACATTTATAGTATGAACATTCTAAACACAAACAGTCTTAATTTTAATGTTATAAAAATGAAATTGCAAAACAAATTTCAAATAGAAAGATATATTTATTTAAAAAATTGTGAGTATCAAAAATTCGAAGAACATTGGGGAAAGTGGCTTACCGGTAACCTTTTTAGTGCTGATGGGCCTACATAAAAATTCTTTTTATAAGGCTGGTAACCTTTTCTTTCTTTAGTCTTTGCTTTAAAAATATAACAAAACACAACAAAGAAAAAGCTCAACAAACTTTGTAGCTTGTTTGAAAAACAATACAAAAATAATAAATAAATAAAACCAAAAAAAAAACATTAAAAAAAAATAAAAAAAATAATAATAATTAAAAATATATAAATTAAAAAAAACCCTGTTTTACATACTTCTTTTTTAATCTCGCCTATTTTCACCATACATCATTCATATTTCTAGAATACCAAGTGTTGTTCTTACTACATTAGACATCCACTTGAAGTAGTTAGTTAAAAAAAGAAGAATTTTTATTTTATTTGGGTGTTGATAGACAAACCTATCCTTTCTTTCACTTTTCCCTTCTTTTTCTCCCCTCTATGCTTGTTTTATCTATCCATTTTTACCTCCGATCATAAAAAAAAATAAAAAGTACCATATGTATCATGTATGTATGTATGTATGTATATATGAAATATGTTAACATTTTACTATTATTGTACATTTGTAAGACAATGACCCAAGGCACCCCAACCTTGACATTGCCAGTGATCTGGGGTAATAAAGTTTATATTAAAAAAAAAAATAATAATAAAAAAAAAAAAAAATCAGCTAGTACATGTAGTTTGAACACTTATTATTAAGATCTTGTCAGTTTTGTTTTGCTTAATTTTGTACAATGCAGGTAATGATTGTGAAATTTACTTTACACTGTTGTCGTTTTGATCACATTGTCCAATAATTCTATGATGTGTATAATATTTATACATGTTGATATCACAGTAAATGCATACACCAACAAAAAACTAATTTAGTAAAGCAGATTTTGTTTTTGTCAATAGCTTAGTGACATACTTAATTCAGACATTTCTACTTTCTGTTTCTGTTGACCTTGGTAGAGTCAGATTTCTAGTACATGTGATCGGTTGACGGGCACCTGAAGCAAACATACACCGATTTAATTTCAAATCAGTAATTGAAATTTACCAAGTGTAAAGCATGTATATTTTTACATTTAATTTATATTACGGTGGGTTTTTTTATGGGTTGCTATGATTCGAGTTAGTTTAATAAATGACATGTTAACTACAATACACTAATAAAAAAATATATTTATAAAAATTGTAGTAATTACAATATATTTAGTTACATTTTTTCTGTTATGACATTATTATTATTTTGTTTTTTAAATAGAGAATTTGCAGGTACATAACATGTACAATGTGGTTGTTACACTTTTTCTTTCTTCTTAGTTTAAATAATTTACAAATAGGCCTACTGACGATTTTTTGTGTGAGTTTTATTGAACATTTTATGGTTAGAATTTTTAATAACAATACCATAGTTATGACAAGGTCAATTCACATTCAGTTCACAAGTTTGTGTCCATTGAGAAATCATATCATTCTGCGATGAAGACTAAAATTATTGTACTTGTTTTAAATAAAACAGAATAAGCACAAACAAATCAGTTTCAATTCTTTATTTATAAATAGTCAACCGATTATCATGATTCAGAATTTTAATGCAACATGATATGCATATATAATAATACATAAGAAATTGATAAATATTGTGTTCATGGTGTTTCTTTTTCTTGTACATTGGCCCATTCCTGCATCTTTGAGAACAACCATCATAGTAGTTAAATTAGGATATTTATTTTGAAAACACAAAACATTACATGTAACTCTTAAGACATTTAATTTAGAAATTATTTCTCCTCAAACTTAATCATGTTCATGGGTGTAATTGCCTCTAATTCTGATTCCTTTTGAGGGGTGCAATTCTTCCGTCCTCTGCATTTTGAGGAGTGTGATTTCCATCCTTCTCATAAGCATTTTTGATGAGTGCGATTTTTAGCACTCATGTGTTTTTCAAAAATGAAAGTCTGGTACTCCTGTGATAATTTCACGATTTTAATGTGAATATTTCCAACAAACATATTGCCCTTTACAGTATGATGAATTAGAGAATTAACAAAAATTACATATATTTTGTTGATACAAAAGTGATATCATTATGAAAATCTCTTTCCCAAACATATATTTACGGTAAACAAAAATCATCTCCATTCCCCCTAGAATATATAAAGTCTTAGAAGCAACAATTTAAAAATGATTTTACATTTTTAATTACAATACCTTTGTCTAATTAATGCCCAACTAAAAAGGGAATTATTTTGTGGCTGGTTATAAAATTTGTAAACAATTTATATCAAAACTTATATTTGTGAGCAAATTTAACTTTTTTTTTTTTTTTAAATTATGATAAAGAATGTTTAACGTGACAATTACATGCTAATTGTAGGAGACTGTACCAGTTTATTGGAGCAGTGTCTACCTCTGCAGAACCCCCCATGTTTGCCTCACTCTTCCAACAGTATGAGAATGGACTAGGTAAGTTTATATCTTAGAATAGTTTTCTTTTTAAATAAATGCAGATGGGCAATAAAATTATTAATTTAAGCATGAAGTAATTGTTTGAATCGTTTTATGTGAAACTATGTTTAATATAATTAAATAAAAAGATTTTGACTTAAGCAGTATATTTCATAATCAGTTGGTCATTTATATTCCTGTTACAGAATATCTCAGAAATATTGGTTGAAGTTTGAAGCATTAATATTTTAAAATGTATTGTACTATAGGTAAGACTATACCAAATAAAATCCCATAGGCTACAGTGTTAACGTTTGTGTTTAAAAACAAAACTATGACCCATAAATATCAGTACTACAACCTCTACCTCAAAGTATTAACTGAACAAAATGGTACCTTTCATGGCTCATTTTTGGTATAGCCAGATGTTTTTACAACACCCTTAGTTTCGCACAAAATTTGAGTGCTTGTTTTTACCCCATACATGTTCCAAGCATAAGGCTACTTGACACAGTGGTACTAGATGAAATAAAATGGCATACATTTTTAGTTCAGATGAAACTAATTTGTTTTTACAGCCAGTCAGAAGACTTGTGGTGTTCACTTCTCTATCAAAAGTTGGTGCATCTCAAACTTCGACCCAGCTACCTGTACTTGCCAAAACAATATCTAGTGATTTAAAAAAATGTATGTATATTCTGAGAACAGTTAGTTTATTAGCCATAGCTAGGCAACCATTAAACACTTTATGTTTTGAAACATCTTTGTCTCATTTCAGAACATGAACAGTTCCTGGAGTTGCCTGGAGATTTTGGCAAAAGTGAATTACACTTGTTCTTTCCAAAGTTTAGACAGCAAGCACAGAAGTTTGCTTGGATGACAGGTATGATAATTAAAAAATAACCCAGGGTCGCGTTAAGATGCGTCCCTGATCATATGGAAAGCAGACTTGGATGCCAGTTCATCTTCAAAGATGTATTCCAGATGTATGTTTATTGCATTATTTCACCATCACCACATCCTAAGTGATCTGGACGCATGGAATCAGTTAGCCAAGTCAATCCGTCACTCATAATCCCATCCTATTGTAAACATTGAGTGGAAATCAATTTCTTCTCCTGATCGTCTGGTGGAATTGTGGGAATGGTCTATATTTTGAAAGGTATAGTGAATGCTTCGGTTGATTACGGTTTATTCTCTCAGGCCAAAATGCCATCATAAATCCATATCTGGCCAGTGTACGTTACAATCAATGGGGTTCCGTAAGCAGAACACTGGCTATGTTACTAACATTGGAGCCTTACTATAGCGGAAAGATGAAATGTCACAGTAACTTAATAATTGTGGCCACTATATCAGCAAACTACACCAATTTATCACTAAGCGTCTGAACATTGATAATAGTTTAGGTATTTTGTAGATTTGTTTAATTATTTATTTAAACCATTAACATGACTGTTAAAATTAATCTACAAAATAACATCATTATGTTGTAGATTGGCCACACTGATATTGGGCAATCAGAAATCCTTGTAACTTCTGTCGAAACAGAAACGAGTGTAGCTATACAGTTTACTAACTTGTTTGAATATTCCTAAAAGCGGATAGATATACATCACTAATTGTTTATTTTCATAACAAATAACTAAACTATAACAACACAATATCAATACAATAGCCAAGAGAGTAACAAGCATCGCACCCCTAGTTGGAAATTGGACTTGTCCGATATCAGACCTAGAAATAATCATGGCTACCAAAGTTGTTCGCTTTGAATGATCCAAAACACAATTTTTAACATCATTAATTTTTTTTTTTAAATGAACTCGTACAAGACATTGATGTTGTCTGTCTTGGCTGAAGCTATGGAAATGTGTTCTTAAGCTGTTATTTCGGGGGGAAATATGGATTTTCAGAATGATTATGAGCCAATTCAGGAGCACTGAAAAAAATTGACTCCTGGGAAAAAATCCTTAATGCTACCCCTGATAACTGGTTACTGTCTTAAGATATTAGCATTATTCTGTGAAGATTAGAAATGTACACAATCTAAACACTGTAGAAGGACAATAAACAATGTTTAAAACAAATTATTAGTTCCCTACCAGTCCAACTGGTGGCGATTATAGGTTTCATCTCTGTCTGTCCATTCAATGTATGTGTGTCCATTCATCTGTCCATCTGTCTATACATGTATGTCCGTCTGTCCCACATATATATTTCTGGATGTTTTTTCACAATGTCTTGAGATCAGGGGTGGGGAAAAATAAAATTGCTAATCGGTCCCACTTGATGTTGTCATTATGGGGGGGGGGGGGGGGGAAGAAAGGAATAAAAAGAAACATTTAAAAGACTGTATCTCCCAAATATATATATATTTTTAATCATTGTTTGTGACATTTGTATAGTTTTATCTTGAATCATGAATGCAAAACGATAAACATGAAACTTTTTTTTATCACATCAGACTATCAGTAAAATAAACCCCACAAATTGTATATATATTTTACATAAAGGAATAAATAATATAAAAAAGAAATAAAAGTTATGAATTTCATTTCCCATATATGTATAAATAGTACAAGTATTCAGTACTGTGTCCTGAAAATTAATAAGATGGCACCGCTGAAGCGTTTGACAGCACATAACGTCATAACTGATTGGTTGACATTTGACCTCTACTGGCTCTTAGAGATAACAGTACTTATGGCTGTTCTGCTTACTCCCACTTCTTAACAAAAAAGGTGGAAACCTTTTGTTCATTTTAAAATCCTTTATAATTATTGGATACACTACATTGAACAGTCAACAATAAATACATTTATAGATTATTTCAGTAGACTTTATGCTATTTTAAGCAGTTTGTATTGCGCAAAAGCCACTTGTTTCAGACTAGGATACTGAGATACTCGGACCCGACAGAGCTCGTACATAGGTGTTGACAGGTGTTGACAGGTGTTGATTGTAACCAGTTTTGGCAGTTGCAAATTCTGGGTCCTTTGTTTTAATTGGAGTGTAATACCTTTAAGGCTTTCTCAACCAATCTGTTTAATCTCTTAACCGGCTCAGCGAATTTGATAAATGTTTTCAACGATCGACAGTCCGATTTCAGTGACTGACGATATACTGTAAACCGTATTAATATTGCGACGTGGTTTTTTTCGTGAATGTATACGTTAGCGGATGTTCGCGACGTGTAAATTTCGCGAACGACTGTTGACAGCTCCAAAAAATAAAAGTGGATAAAGACAGCTCACTGTAATTGTTATAAAGTTACTGTCTGTAAATCAATATTATGTTGTCCTACATTAAGCAATTGTGCCTGGTATAGAGTCTATAGAGGGGATTAGGCCCTACCCACCTCACACGTGTATTAGAATCACAATTCACAGCTTCAGTTGTTAACTGTTAAGACCCTTTGGTAAATAAAACAATAAATGATTAGTCGTCATCAATTGAAACTACATAAAACAATTACCGATTAGTCGCCATCAAGGAGAGCTCGTGTATAGGCTTTGCCTGTTGAGTGAATCTTTTTGTGAATTTTATTCTCAATAAAATATTTCAAAACAAAACTTTAAGCACACTTCAAACAGGAAAATAGTGCATGCGTATTAATTTCGCGGCATAAGGTTTGACGTGAACGACGCGAAATTTATACGCTCGCCTTTTTTTCACGGTTTACAGTACTTGGGCAGACTTTAAAATCACAAACGTCTGAAACACCAGCCATGTTGACCACTATTTATTTATTCTTTTAAATCATACACCATATCATGATGTCTTGGCAAGCCAGTTCACTTGACGGAGAAGACTTTGTGCCAATAATAGAAATGGACAGGTGCTTCAGACCGATAAGAATGACAAAAGTGGGACCGGCAAACACACGTTTTAAAAATATAATTTCTGTCTCAGAGATCGAGAATCGGTCCCAGACCGGCAAAAAAAGGCTTTTCCCCACCCCTGCTTGAGATATTGCGCTGAAATTGTGTATATAGCTTTATCATGGACTGTTGTAAATCAAGTTTCACTTTCATGACAATTTACCAATTTTTAACCAAGTTTATTGCCCTTGAAATTAGGAGATATGAAAAAAACATTCCAGATTTTTTTTCACAATGCCTTGAGTTAAAAGTTTGTGTATAGCTTTATTATGTACTATCACATACCAGTTATGGCATTAGGATGTTTTTTTCACAGTGCCTTAAGATATTCAGCTAAAGTTCGTGTTTAGCTTTATTGTGTTCTGTTACTGAGCATGTTTGACTTTCATGGCAATAGGACCATTTTTCACAGAGTTATCACTCTGGAATTTGTTGTCGGTAATAATTTTAAATTTTATACTATAAAATGTTAAAGTAATTTCATCATCTGTTATGGAGAGAAGCTAATACTTAATATTTAAAGTATATCACTTGTTTTGTTTCATTTTTAAATACAGGACCTGGTATATATTATGGTGATATTGATGTGACAGGAGCAGCAGGGCCCAATTCTGTGATTGCTAATGCCAAGTTGATGCCGTATCCTTTCTCAAACTAAAAACCTTCATTTGTTAACACAAGCATTTTTTGCTATTTAATGCCCTTTATTGCTTATTATGAATTTAATAAAATTGTAAAAATGTCAATGCGGTTATATGTCTGGTCTGGTGAGCAGTTTGTTATGTAATATTTAATGCAACACTTGAGGTCTTGTTTTTAACACAGAAGATGAAGTGTAATAGTTTGTTAATTTTCATGCAAAGATGAAACACATATGCCAGAATGTTGCATTGTAATTGTTTATAATAATATTCATCCCAAAAAGTTAAAAATAAGTTTATATTACTTTCCTATCCAAAATCAACCTTTATTGTCAAACTAGTTTCAAAACAAAACAAAATAACTGTCAAATGATGTAACATGTTTTGTCCTCATAGCAGTCGGCTATTTTCCTGAAGAAAATCAAATTACAATTTAAAAAAAGGAGACCAGATCTATACATTAGTTTGTCATGTTTACCATTATCCTAATGCCATACAAATAGTTTAATTGATGGCATAACAAAACAGTTTTAAATATACCATAATTGTCACTAATGAGGAATTTTGCAGATGAGTCTCTGACTGCTTCTGTCATAGATGATTCCACGGACCACATGACGATGAGGGATTGCCTGGCTGCAGTCTATGACATATTTACGCCACTTCCACATCTGCCAATGCCTTCCAAGAAGGGCCCAACACCAATATTGGATGTTCCCTGGCTGCTAGTACTTTGCAAGTCAGTGCTACCGACGATGTTGCAGAAGATGATTGCTACCTTGGCTGCTGCCACGGTTCCTGCAGTTTCAGGGAGGGTCCAGTGAAGGTTCCAGGAACACCTGTTTCCGGCCCTATCCAGGCTCTTACCATTTATATTGCCTACGGCTACTGTGGAAGAGACTTCTCTGTGGATTCACTGGGTTAGCATTCTTCATACTCTTCTCGTGACGGAACTGTCCACAGTCTCAGTCTCCAGTGACTGCCATTTCTTCCGATGGTCTTGCTTGTGTTTGTATTATGAAGACTTTCCACATGTTATTTGTGGTTGAAGATACAGAGTCTGCAGTTCATATGACTATGTATGATTGCCTTGCTGATCTTATGAGATATTACCATCATTTCCACATTTTCTGGCATCTTCGATGAAATATCCCATTCAGATGTTCGCTACGGATATTCTGCCTGATGACAAACCATTTTTCCAGAACACTGTCGATCGTCAGTTCGCCACTGTTGCTGTTGGGGTACACCTCACTACACGGTTTTCGCCATGCAGCCAGTTTTGTTCCATCATCTCTTTGCTGATGCATCTTTAGAAGGTTGGGGAGCTCATCTCAGCAACCAGTCATTGTCAGGGCTATGGTCTCCAGAAGAAGCCGATCTACACATCACTTTGTTGGAGATGTTGGCTGTTTACAACGCAATCCTTCACTGGTGTCCAAATTTGATTGGAATATCTCTGATGGTGGCCACTGACAGTGTTACCATGGTGGCTTACATCAGTCACCAGGGTGGTACTCACTCCAGCTGTCTTCTACAACTGATGTTTCGCCTGTACTACCTGGTGGACAGCATTCCTCTGCAGATATGTGCTCGACACATTCCAGGGGTGTCCAGTGTCCTTGCAGTCAGTCTCTCCCATCCATCAGCTCCACAGTCAACCGAATGGATGCTTCATTCGGAGGCCTTTCAAATGGGTGTAAAACCATCAGTGACAACAAAAATTGATTTGTTTGCAACACAGTTCAACCATCATCTTCGAGTTTATGTATCATCAGTACCAGATCCAGATGCCATAGATCTCAATGCCATGGCAGTCGGTTGGGACCAGATGGATGCTTATGCCTTATCCAATACTACTGCTGCCCAGGGCGTTGCAGAGTTGCCAGCAATTCCACTGTTGTCTATTCTTGTGGCCAACAATAGTGGCCAACAATAGTGTGGTTCCCAGACCTCATCAGGCTCACTGATCCATGTGCCATCCCTCATCAAGGTTACACCAGCCGCAGTCCCGCTTGTTCCAGCTACATGCATGAACATTATTACCGAAGGCTTGAAGAAGACATGTTTTTCTTCCAAGACTTCTACGGCCATCCTGAAAGCTCATTGATTGTCTACCACTGCGGCATATAATGTCTGATGGCTGTGTTTCCATTGATGGTGCATCAGGCAGAAGATTAAACCTTCAGACCATTCTGGTGCCTCGTCTTGTTGACTTCCTGTTGTATCTATGTAAATCTCTGAAGCTCAAGGGGTCGACCGTTGCGGGTTACATTTCGGTGATTGCAATGATTCATGATCCAGCCAGTGGTATGAAGTTGTCTACCATCCCTGAAATACACAAGATGATCAAGGGTTTTAAGCTTGAAGATCGTGTCCATTGTTTTCGTCCACCAAAATGACATTTGAATCAGGTCTTGTGATCCTTGACTTCTTCTTCATATGAGCCTCTAGAAGAGTCCTACTTTGAAGCTTTGACATGGAAGATTGTCTTCTTGCTGGGGTTTGCTCTAGCTGCACATGTTTCATAGATTCATACCTTAGATGTCGACCTGGTTTGGTTTCACTGTGAGCGTAGTTCTGTTGCCCTGGTGCTCCTTGTGCACCTCGTAGCCAAGAATAAACTACCTGATCAAGTGCCTCAATCATACGTGGTTCAAGCTTTATCATCCATTGTGGATCCAACAGATGTGGAAAATTGATCCTTAAGCCTGGGTGAGAGCTTTGCATCATTACATCGAGAGTACTTGCTTGTTTCACCAATGCCTTTCAAGATTGTTCCTTTCCTGTCACCAAAGTCACTTGAAGATATCACCAAGAATACTGTGGCTACTTGGATCTGGTCTACGATCCAGAGGGAAGGTTTGTCAGCCCCTTCAGCTTCCAGTCTGCATGAATCTTTGCTAATTATTACATGAGGGACATATTTACAGAAGATGCTGAGGGCTTTTATCATCTGGGTCCAGTGGTGGCAGACTTTGGTGAACACCAGCCGTCCCCGTCGTTGTTGAGGTTGCTCTTGGATTCTAGGCTGCACACTGAGATGTCCATCAAATCGACAGATGAGAACTAACCAGACTTTAGTTTTGGTTATGGAACTTTGGTCTAGATAACATTTACCCTGTGCTGCATGTGGTCATATGTTGTTTTTATTGGGCCCACAGATCTTTGGTGTACTAGACAGAAAACACTCAGGGGACTTGTTTAATTCAGTGTTCTGATGGATGCACCCCATCATGGTGTCGCTTGTTATTACTACCACTTCAATATGTGGGAGGTTACCTAACACCTGCATCCTTGGTGGCTACCTTTCCCACCCTCTCAGAACCAGCCTGAGATGTGGCTTACCGACTCCAGTTCCATGTGTTTCTAGAAGCCGTACCTACCATTGCTGATGGATGCCGTTTTTTCTGGTTGTTGTTACTAACATCACCTGCATTGGTTTGTGACGGGCATCCTCTGGAGGAGGGCTTACCATGGTTGGCCTCATTCTTCCACTTGTCAGACTACATCTGGTCTTGGGGAGATATCTGGTCCATCTGCAGACATTGAACCAACTGCCATCTGTTGAATGCTGCACTTGTTGAGAACAGGTAATGTTGAAAAGAAATGGAGAAAACTAATGTCCTCAAGGATATATTCCTGCCCGAACTTCCTCACTTCCTCTTATCCATGCATTACATGCAAAAGTAGGAAGTTATAGTCACATGACCGGAACTAGAGGGAGCATACAGGAGAAGTATTTTAGGACCAGACCACTTGCTTGGGGTGGGGAGGTGCACTTGTTGAGGACAGGTAATGTATCTATAAAGGCCAAGTTGTAATTATTAATATCTAATTTAAACTTTGATGTATTTGAATTTTGAAAGTGTTTTGTGTTGACATCCTAACAAAAGCCCAGATACCCTAAAGACGGTGAGGACAAGCAGATGATGCCAGTGTCAATGGTTCTGACAGAATTCCATGTTCTCATTCTCTTCCCTGACAGGCAAGAATAAAGTTTATCTTCTCTTTGCTGAAATGACTCTAGTTTTTGTATACTATTAAGTTACACATGACATACAGTTTGTTGATAAACATATCAATGCATTCTTTGCAAAACAGAAACTCACCGTACCTCATGAGGTAGATCAAGTTTGACTTTCATGGTGATTGACCCATTTTTGACAAAGTTATGACTCCTGAACTTAGGAGATAGGAAGTAAAACAAATCTGAATTTTGTTCTTTTGCCTCAAGGTATTAAGCTGAAATTTTGTGTGTAGGTTTATCATGTTCTGTTACAGATCAAAATTGACATTTATTGCTTTAGCTGGGCAGTATTGAAATTTCAGGTTCGGTGTCAATATCAGTATTTTTGGGGTGATTTACCTCAGTATCTGTACAGTATTCAGTATTGGTACAATACTGATACCAACATTAGCAGTATTTTTGGTATTCTCGGCTTTAAATGCAAATCTTAGTTAAGTCTCACCTGCTAATTTCATCTAAATAAAATGAAATTCCATACACAAGACCCACATCTCTCTTCTCAGCTATTTTGTCTTCGTCAGATATATATGTACATACATACATACATACATACATACATACGTTTGTTTGTATTGTTTAACGACGCACTCAACACATTATAATTACGGTTATATCGGTATGATAAATCCACATTGCGATGATACCAATATCAGACAGTGTATACACTATACTGCCGATGTCTATATACTGGACGGTATATATACGGTATACTGCCCATTTCTATATACCGAATGGTATATATGGTATACCACCTATCTTTATATACCGGACAGTATATGCGGTGTACTGCCCATCTCTATATACCGGACGGTATATGTGGTGTACTGCCCACCTGTATATACCGAACGGTTAATGCGGTGTACCACCCATCTGTATATACCGAACGGTATATGCGGTGTACCACCCATCTGTATATATACCAGACGGTATATACGGTATACCGCTCATTTCTATATATACCGGATGGTTGTTTCATTTGTTTTTTGTGTTTTTTTCCTCAGGTTGAAAGCTGTGTGTGTTTTGAATGAACAACTGATATTCACAGATATTTATGTTGAGGTGAGTTCATTTTAAACTTTTCAAACAGTAGTCTATTAATATGTACATTTTAACATTTTAATGACCATTTTTGTCTAATGTCCAATAGCATTTTAATGTATGTACTGCATACTGTATCTTGGCTCCTATCTGCAGTTGTGACATTAAATATTACTTAACAGGCCCAAATGAGTAAAAGTATGGTCAAGTGATTTTTAAAGGACTAAGCACCTACATGTACATGTCACAAGTAAAAACTTACCCGAATAGTCCATTTATTATGTAGCATGTTATCTTAAAGTAAAAACTTATATTTTAGACCAATTTGCACATAATGGAATGAAACCCAGTGCCCGTGTGGATTGTGTGCATGGTGTTAGATAATTGTATTATTCCGTAGTATTATAGACTTGTTGAAGCATAATGGATTTTATTTTCACATTTTTATAGAGATTCGGCCGGCTGCTTGGGGTTTGCAAAGATCCCATCCGGGGACAGTTGTGGACATACACAACCACTGGAGTCTTCAAATACAAAATAACCAAAGAAGATAGGTTTGCAGTTTGATCTTCAGCTTTGATTAATTATATATCAGTTAAAACAAGATAATTACTCAAGATTTCATTGAAAGATCATTACAATTTAGGGTAATTCTGAATATTAATCCATCTTAAGTAGTGTTTTTGATTTTGTTTTGTATGTTGGAAACCATAAATCAATATTAATCAGTATTATCTTGAATAGAATAAATTAATATAATGCTACCTTTTATGACTCAAACATTTAGATTGATTTACTGTTACCACTATTCTAGAATCTGTGAAAATCTCATATCGTCTTATCTTTGAAATAAATATTTGTTTTGTTGCAGAGATGTTTGGAAGATGTATCTGGATCAGGGAGATTTTGAACTGGCCAAACAATATTGTTTGGTATGTTTTACTTTCCGTGGTTTGTTTTTCTGAAGAGTATAAGAGGTGGATATGTTTTGTAGTTTGACAAATTGTAGGATCAGTTACACTCAGTCGGCTCATTTTTGTCCATACCTGCTAAACAATGCTGTCTTATGTGCTGTCCTGTTTGTGAAAAATTGCACCTAAAAGATCCATTGTTGCTTTTCAGAAGTAATGGTTTAAAACATGCTGGTGTGACTAAACAACATACATATTATTCTTGTTTTCCTCCAATCTTTTATCTCCATATATATTATTCTTGTTTCCCTCCAATCTTGTATCT
>JAECMU010202407.1:0-15279 GCA_016106625.1 Dracogyra subfuscus
AATCCACCATCTTCCCCAAATCCTTGAGACATGTTGCTAGGTCTGATGAAGGTGCTGTAAAAATAAAAAAAAGTATATATATTGAACCATTTTGTTGTCTTTTGACAACTGATCCATGCACGACACAGTCCTTCGAGCATGCATAGGCTTGATCACACTTATTCTCAAATCAACACCTTTGTCTTTATTTTCTTTCAAGTTATTAGCAACAACTACGGCATATAACTGTGTGAACTTTTCCTTCATGGCCGATTTAAAATCTCCATTCACAGACAGGTCCATCGGTTGCAGCTCGCCTGTGCAGCCGGTCGGTACAAATCTGACCCAACCATTACTGTGACACTGAGTTACTGGGTAGATACAGAGCAAATGGTGTCTTAACTTTCCAATTAAGCTAAAACAACACATGGGCTGAGCTTTTACTTTACTGTGAGGATACCCCTGTGGCTTAAAACATCAAACAATTGAACTTCGATGCTAAAGCAATGATATTGTGATTTTACTAATACTGACGTCGCAATACTTTGTACACGCAGTTATGGCTATGGTTTAGGACTCGCAATACTTTCATGATGCAAAACTTAGTTGATTTACAGTATATATATATATATATTTATTACCCCAGCGGGCACTCGGAAACGGGGAAATATAAATCATAATTTCCATATATATAAATAGAGGATAATAAACGAGTTTCCAGTTATTATAAAATTTGTCCCTAGTGAAATAATTTTCAAGTTGTCAGTTATTTATATTATGATTTATATTTCCCCGGTTCTGAGTGCCTGCTGGGGTAATAAATATATATATATATATAGTGTGTGTTCAATTAACCCTGCAAAAAGTCATAATCTGCTAGTATACGTTTATGACTTTGCTTTAATCAGTCATCCTAATCCATCAATAGAATAGGATAAATATAGAATACTAAACGAGCTTGTCCGTTATACCATTTTTATGAAATGAGGGAACAGTTTTGGTATTTGAAGAGTGAAAGCAAGTCAGATACCAACACTGTTCCCGAGTTTTATAAAAATGGTAGTAAGTAAGCAGAATCTGACGTCAAGACCTACTACATGTTTGTTTTTTTACTAATTGGATTAGCAAGTAATCTACATCACCAGTAAAGTTAAATGTCACAATGAGCAATGAGACATCAGCAATGTACAGCTTAGATTTTTGTGCAAAACTTGCATTAATTGTCAGTTAAATGTCGGTCGGACCAGCAAACATTGAGCTACCGGTAAGTAAATGGGATTGACTAGATGTGATATTGATAATTTGTACATATGGCCATAAAAAGAGTAGCAACATGTTCTCACCAAAGTTATGTTGTCACCACTTGGTGTGCAAGAAACATAAATGATTAGTGGGGCAGTTAACACCAATATTTGACTGAATTATGCATTTTTGGTTAAAACCATACACTAAAAGAATCCTTCATATGTGTCCATGTGGGACAGGGCTATTTCACCCGAGGGTACATAATTTGTTGTCAGGGACGAGGCTTGCCGAGTTCCTGACATCATATTATGTACCCGAGGGTGGAATAGCCCTGTCCCACATGGATACATAATGAAGGATTCTTTTTCTCCCATCCAGTAGATAGTAAAAACCTACATTTTTTATTTTTCATCTTACAATAAAATAATCATAACCATTGAAAAGATCGTACCCAAAAATGGTTTATACTAAAAGTATAAACTGAAAATGGCAGTATAATTTCATTATGACACCAGGTTGCCTTGTTTTTTATGAAATATAAAAAGCATTATTTTGCCGTTTATGTGACGTCGCCCAATGTTAATATCAGCTCAAACAACAGAAGTTAGGTGGTCATACAAGATAGATTTATTCCGCATGGGCTGACGTCATGGAATACGCCTGTCTTGCATGGCTAGGGATGGGAGAAAAACATATCACCCATGACAAACATATTCAGCTATGGACCTGAGTTAGCAGCATCCCTTTGTAGACAGGGAGGATCTACAAATGATCCTCCCACTTTCATGTAGGGATTTCTTATTAACTTCGAAGTACCTGCATTCAAATCATGGGGGATGGGTGGGAGCGGAACGAAGCCCAGTGTTAAAGTGCCCGCTCATGTTGATCATCACTTTATTTGCTTTGCCATAGTTTGACACCCAATAGTCAATGTATTTTTCGTGTCGTTAAACATTCATTCCTTCATTCATTCTCTATGGGATGGTGCATATAAAATATTTTTTGCTGCTAATCAAAAAAAAGTAGCCCATGCAACAGTGGGTTTCCTCCTTCAATATCTGTGTGGTCCTTAACCATATGTCTATATAACCATTATTAAAATGTGTTGAGTGCATCATTAAATAAAGCATTTCCTTCCTTTTACATGGGTTACGTTAAAAACAATACTTTGAATAGAATGATGAAAATACATAGTGAAAAGTTTTAAAGTCAGCTCATGCTGCCCGAATGTCATTCGTTCTTGTCCAAATTTGAAGATTCCTCCCCCACTTCCCCCAATGCTTATGGTTGATGTTCCACCTATTTCCCAGTTATCTCTCTCTATATCTGCATTTCTATATTTTATTAGTATGCTGAGTGTTATATTTTTTTTATTTGGCAAGACTATTTACATCTTGTTTATTAATATTACTGTTTTTAATTTGCACCTCTTCTAAAATATATACTGCACTTTTGATGATTGTTAATAACGGGATTGCTATATATATTTTTCTTCTTCTTATAACTATGTATTTAATTTAATTTATTTTTATATTATTAATTTTTTAATTTAATTTAATTTAATTTAATTTATAAATGTATTTATATATTTCAGTTATTTATTAATATGAAATGATACTATTCTTTAGTTATTTATAAATATGAAATGATACTATTCTTTTTGTTTACAAAATTACAGTGTACAGTCAAATCCTGCTATAGTTACAGGGGTGGAGAAATACCATTGCCCGACTCCCGTGTACAGTAATATTTCACGGTCGGGCAACACATATTGGTAACCCAACTTGCCCGTGGGCAAGTATGTAATTTAAAAGATATTGGTTTTTTAATTATTTTTTTTATTTTTATACTTACTTTACGCTAGGACAAATTATGTGTTTCACCTATATTTATGTGATAAAATACTTTTAACTAGTAAAGTGAATAACTTACTCAACAAAATAACGAATGATCGATAACGTGTTTTAATTTCATCACATCAAAATCTGGGCAAGTATAGTACAATTCAGGGCAAGTAAATTTCTAGTTTTTACTTGCCCTTGGACAAGTACATTTATAAAATAATTTTCCACCCCTGAGTTACTAATACTAATATGTACACAATATAAAACTTTCATACTTACATGTATATCATAGAAAATTACCAATTTTAATTTTTTTCTTCTTCTAGGTATCAGTTATCCCTGTTTTTGGATGAAACGAGAACCAGTAACTACTGGATGAAATACAATGTAACCACCTTTCATGAAGAATTAAGGGCCTTCAAGTTTTATGGTGAATAAAGGGTTGATATCAGATTCAGTGATTATTTTCAGATTCAGTGATTATTTTCTGCGGTATCTCATGTTTCTGTGTACAAGAAGGATACCAGTACTATTTTTCTGCAACAATACTAGGGCCATTCAATATGTGATGACACTTGGATTTAATCTTTTTTACCAGGATCTCTATTTTCTAATCAAACAAGACTTTACAAAATCAATAAAATTATATCCTATTATCGACAAGGCATATTTATTCTTTTTTTAGGCCTTGGGCTGCTACATTATATATATATACACACACATGTATATACAGTGAAACCTGTCTAAACCGGACCTTGAACATACCGGAATCCTGTCAATACCGGCCAAGTTCCATGGTCCCGAATTTTGTTGCTATTTAAACCATGTGTAAAAACCTGATAAAACCGGAACCTGTCAATTCCGAAAACCGGATTGATTTTTCGCTCAGAAATGTTAAATCCTTAATAAATTAACCTGAACAAACCGGCGTAGTGTAAATGAATGAAGAGTCAACTTCGCGTGAAAACACAACTAAACTAAATTATACTGAAACTTGTTTTGTTTTGTTTTTTGTTTTGTTTTAAAGTTAGTTCACAAATATATATATAACAAAATAGGGATACGGCGAGATGATCAGCCCTTGTTTCCTTTACCACATTCAGATTCATTCGGCAATTCTCGTACATGTTGGTTTTTAGCTACGAACATATCAGAGAATTTACGAAAGAAAGTTCTAGATCCATGGCAAAAGAAACTTGTGGAAACAAACAATGCATTAATAATTAGTAAATATTGCAGCACAATGTTATCATTAACTAAATAAATGATTATATAACTGTACGTTACAAAACAGGTTTATTGGAACAATCAAATCATTCTCGGGTAGTCAGCCCCCGGACCCATGGTGGGCGTGCCTGAACCTTTGGGACAGGGGCACGTTAAAAGGATACCCATACTCATTCTCGGGTAATTCGTTGCAAATTGCACGTCAAGGGCAATAACTCTGTTTTATAAAAACGCGACCCTCTAAACACCGGATCCTGTCTAAACCGGATAAATATTTGGTCACCGACGTCATCCGGTTTAGACAGGTTTCACTGTATATATATATATATATATAATGTTGCGGCACAAAATAGTGCTTGGTGTTTTTCTATACTTAACGGAGTGTGTGTGAGTTGTTTATTATGGGTAAAAGCTGCTGTGTTCTGATGATGGACTATAATGGTGGTTTGAATTGAATTCGGGGCACAGTGGAATTTTCTAAAAGTGAGTATTGTTCTCTAATAAAATAATAGGAAATTGAATTATAACTGATTGATAATGTTTTATACATAAATAATAATACATAATTGCTATTTATCTTAATATTTTATTAGTATTATTAAGTCATTTTTGATGTTCTTCGCATTTTTAGAACAAGTTTAAAGATTATAAACAAAACAGACTCATTTATTTCTTGTAGACTATACATTTTTGTTTACCGTAGTGATACGAAGAATTAAATATTTGTGTATGCATAAATTCAAAGAGAACAGTATCTCCACATTAAAATGTAGGATTTAAGTTAAGAAATATTTATTATTAAGTTATTCTAGAATTATAGTTTGGATTCTAATTGTGAATTTAAATCGTTTCTGGGTTTGATATTTTGACGTTGCCTGCCGACGTGTCTTGAGAAAAATTCGGAAAGAAATGACGTAATGTTTGTTGACGTCATGTTATACGACGTAATCCACCTGGCTCTTAGGGTATAAAAGGCGAGACACGAAATTGCCTGCAGGGTTTGCGCTTCCAGCAGACCCCGAAGACAGAAGACAGCAACAACAGATTAGAAACAAGGATTTTTTTGTGGGATGCATAGGACGAAGAGTGCACTTTGCATTAGGAAACAGTGACCTACATTACGTCCAGTGCATGTAGAGAATGCAGTACCGTGTGTTTTACCGAGTGCACTTTGTGTTACGAATGCAGTGAGTTAGGAAATGCAGTGACCTACATTGCGCTCAGTGCCTGTAGAGAACGCACTACTGTGTGTTTATTGGGAACGCTTTGCGTTAGGAAACACAGTGACCTACATTGCACCCAAAGCATGTAGAGAACGCAGTACTGTGCATTTATTGGGAACACATTATGCTAGGAAACGCAGTGACCTACATTGCACCCAAATCATGTAGAGAATGCGGTACTGTGCGTTTATTCTGAACGCATTGCGAAACGCAGTGATATACATTGAGCAAGGAGAGACCGCATTTGGTTAGGAAACCCAGTAGGGAACGCAGTACTATGCATTTATTGGGACCGCATTGCGCTAGGAAACACAGTGACCTACATTGCGCCCAAAGCATGTAGAGAACGCAGTACCGTGCGTTTATTGGAAGAGCATTGCGCTAGGAAACGCAGTAATCTACATTGCACCCAAATCATGTAGAGAACGCAGTACTGTGTGTTTATTGGGAATGCATTGCGTTAAGAGATGCAGTGATCTACATTGAGCAAGGAGAGACCGCATTGCGTTAAGAAACGCAGTCGACCTAGATTTCTTCCAGATAGCGCGCACTGTGTTAGCAGAGAACGCACTGCATTTGAAACGCAGGACAGAACGCAACGCATTAGGAAACGCAGTAGAACAAGATTAAGTACAATTAGTGCGAACTGCATTAGGAAAGAATTGTGGAAGTTATAAATACTGAGTTTTGGAATTTATAGACAAAGTGGAGCTAGGGAGTGGCCCAAAATAGGCTCAGGGGTAAGGCGCAGCATCACACCAGTAAGTCGCAGGGTTATCTGGGAAGCCACTAATGCCTCTTGACATACACTTGATTTGGATTGAGGATTGGAAGGCCGTCTCCATTCTGTTCATTGCTGACTGCCCCTAGACAGGTGAAATTTAGAGGTGCGGTACTTCCACAAGGGACCAACGAATGGGATATCCTCTTTAGCGGACCCAAGAGACAACGGTTAATCACTGGGCTCCTACTCAGCATTGCCTAATCTCTCTTCAGCTCTGCAGTGATTATCTACTACAGAGGCCTTGTGTGGACTGACAGTACCTCTGGATCCGCCCTCAGGGCTCAATATTTCATGAGAATCGCTGTTCTGTTCGCGTGTCGGTTACGCAACTTTAAAATCACGGGAACTGCGTGTCGGTGAGCATTTACATTCTAAAATTAAAAGTACCATATATCGGTAATGAAAGTGAAAATCAGTTTGTGTTTAAACTACCTGTGTAGGACAGGATGGTAGTTCAAGAGATTTAGGATTAGGTAGGCCTAACTCGTCGGTTACAAGAATTATATTCACGTAACCAAGCAATCGCTTTCACTGTGGTTTTACATAAATATATAAAAATAATATTGTTATATACTTTATATTGTGACACCCAATAGGCGTATTTTTCGGTTACCTGAGTAAAACTTATGTGAACTGACTTGCAGTTACCTAAGATTTTGAAATATTGTTCCCTGGCCCTACCGACTGACAGCCCCGACCCATTTGTACAGTTGAATACACACGTGACCAGTGTGTATTCAAGATCCAAGATACGGTGTTGTTGTTTACACACTACCACTGTACCAGTGTAATTTTTCGGTTCGAGTTTCAGTGTGTGGTGTATATTCTTGAGCACACTGTCGGAATGCAGAGTAACAAGACCGTTGTGTCAAAGACTGTTAAAGAGACATTATCGCGATTCGCATTCAATCATTGACTACTGTGAACTATATAATATTCTGCTTTTTGACATAAAACAGTTGTTTTCTTTAATTTAACTGGTTTGTTTTATTATACTTGTGTTACAATCTTATGGGATAGCTTTAATAGCTACAAGTTTCTGAGGAATAAAATAACCAAACCTTAGCCTTTCTAAGACCATGGAGGGAACGTTTCCAGCTTGGACACATTTTACTACTACAGTTTGGTGACGGGGCGAAAGGCAATTGTGCGGCACCTCACGCTATCACTAATTGGCACCGTGCAATGTTTAATGCTTGTGTGACTGTTGTTCGAAGATACAGCCTAAATTTACCAAGTCTGATAAAACGTGTTAATGATAATTAGGACACAATAGAATAAATTTACCAACTAATTCACTAGGAAACCAAAGAAGAGTACCAAGAGAAAATATCAAGAGTTTTTCGAAGTCCCTGTCCCAGAGTCTGACTTGCTTCCTGGATATCCCGAATTCCCTTTCAGCCGCCGAAAGATTTCGCCCATTATTCCAAGAACAGTGGACGACATCCAATTTCTCTTTAACTGTGTAACGTTTGCGTACAAAAGGCATAATGAATCGAGAATATTTTTCACAGCGCATACCTCTTTTTACTTATAACTTTGCCGATGATAAACTTTTCTCTTTTTATCTGCTTTGATGTGTGAACCGTAATAAAGTGAAACTAAACAAACTAATTAACGATTTTATCAAAACACTGAGGGCTGCATTATTGATGTTCGGAGGTACCGATTGTTTTTCTTAATTTGTATTAATCAAGTGGTAACTTTTAGAAACAACTACCCCATGTGTAGTAATTAAAAATTAACACCTCTCTTAGTTGCTCTGCCAATCCAAACAGACGAGTTGTGTCAATCAAACTGTTCACGCCCTCTTATATTAATGTGAAAAGGTGACATGACGGCTTTACTCAAAGGGCTAATTTTGCACCAGCTTCATGGGTGAAATAGACAAGTTGGTTTTAGTACTCTGACATGGCTCTCTGTTTTAGATCAAGGGGTAATATCGGTCTTTTAGATGTCTTGTATTACGTCAACACATCACATAGAATGATTGTAGAACAATGTTTTACTTCATGTTATAACTTGGTGGCTGAAATATATATTTCAATTTGTTATGATATAATGGGTGCACACTTTTTTGTATTGTTGTTACTATTATTATTATTATTAAATTACTGTCTTTTTGTTTTTTTATGTTTGGATGTTAGGTTGTTTTGTTATTTAGCGGCATTGGTTTTTATCTTTTCCCCACCCCTGGGCTTATTCACGGATATAGGCTCATTTTTCCCCTTGTATGAAAAATGGGGGTGGGCTTATTCACGAACATGGGCTTATTCCCGGTCAAATACAGTAGATGCGAATTCCTGGCATCTGGGGATAGTATTTTGCCGTCTTTCATTGCATAAAATATTATTCTCGATTTATGGTTTTGAACATGCCAACAGCCAGCAATAGACAATTCCCCTGCATGAAATTTATTTAAAATCATAATATGCAAATTGCCATTGATGAAGTGACGGGCAGCCGTCTGTCCAAAAAAAATCTGCTCGCCGATTGGATTAGAGGAGCCAAGCTGTTGAGAGGCAATTTACGTTGTGCCGCTCGTATTAACGACTCCCGTTTTCTCACTGCTGGATATTGGGGAGGCCCTGTTCAGGGCTCGAAACGGCCTGTAGCCAGGTCGCCAAATTCGACCAAAGTCCCGTTTGGGCGACTTAAATATTAAAACATAATGGAGTTAGTCGCCCAAAAAATATTATTTGGGCAATCTTCTTTCTATATCATATGAGCCACTATTAATAATTGTACTGCATATATTTATTCCACATTAAAATCTTGCTCGTGGTTCGCAAAACCTAACGTATCGGCTTACCGTAATTTGCCAACATTCACTTTATATTAGAAACATTGATGTTCTATACCGGATGTAGTCTTGATAAAACAAAGACGTCCTAATGCAGTTCGTAACAATTCGGAACACCTCGGCCGAATACGCGATTAAATCCGAACATTCCCGAATGTCATCTTGGTTTTTGTCGTCTGCTTCTTGGTGTTCCGATTTCTGTTTTAATTGGGTGTTTTTTTGGATTGGCCTGTTAATTTGGTGATTATTAAATTGACTAAAGATATGATTACAATTAAAATCACGACCATGATGTCATCCACCGGATGGAATTTTCTTAAACACTCCTCAAAAACCAAAACGGGAAAAGCAAGTTTACCTAGGAAGTATACTTTGTTTTTCAGTTCTGTCTAGCGCAAATGAAGTTAGGTTCTGTTAGGGTAAGGAGAACTTTACCCCCACTTCGTTTGTATCTATTTCTTACAAATGCTTATAATATTAAATACTGAACATGTGAACAACACTTCGCTAACATGTGAACAATTATATAGCCCATGATGTTTTTGTATTATATGTGAACTACCCTTGGAAGACTAGTCACGCCATGCAATTGTGTGTTAACGATGTAAACAAAAAATTATTAAGTTCAGACATTTTACAAGTACAATTGTACAAAATAAGTAAATAATTTGCTCAAGTCGTGTTTTCTATTAATGTTTTAATTTCAATACATGTATGTTCGTATATTTGCTATGCAGAAATGGTTCTTCAAATCAATATTATTTTATTGAAGCACATTTCATATGCTTATTTAAATATTTCGCTTAAAACCTGAAATATGAATATTTCCTGTTTGGGCTACCTAAAGCAAGTTTGGGCCACTGAAAATGAAATTTTAGTGGCCCTGATATTTGTTTTTGGGCCACCATAATTTTTGACGAGTTTCGAGCCCTGCCTGTTTTGACATTTTGATGCCATGAAATATTTGAACCAAAGATTAAATAATACGATTACGCAAAAGTAAATCTCGATGTTAATTTGTAGACAATGCACTAGCCTGTGCAGGATTTTATAGCGAGTGGTCGTGATGTCTTATCGCGGTAAAATGCATGCTGACAACACAAACCAGGGATCGCCTTGGAATAATTAGCAGATTGATTTTCGACTTGGCGGAATTTTGTATCACCTTGACGGACCAGTCTGCGAAAATTTTCAGCTTGGCGGCGCATATTCTCAGCTTGGCGGGTGTACAAGCCGCTTACAGAGGTTGGAGAACACTGATATATATATATATATATGGGGGGGGGGGGGATATTTAAAATTGTTTAAAGATATAATTTCCTTTAACAAAGTGTAGGTCAGTTATTTCTTTCAAACATTTTAAATACCTATAGGCCTAATTGTTTTATTTTATAATTTTTTTGCTTCTTTTGTAGTGAATAGTATTTATAATCCATTCATAACAGCTGTAAATAATTTTGAGTACAAACTGTGTTAATTTAGAATCAATTCATTAAAAAAATTGTATTTTACAAACTATTCGCAGGTATGAACGTAATGCCTATCAGTATTGACATCAAGTGTGAGAGATGTGTGTTGATAAAACGCGGACTGGACCAGAATGCTTGACAAATTGAATTTTTCTTTTTAAAAAATTAATAAGTTAAGTGTTTGGCAACTGTGCATAATTAAGAAACATATACTTTTTCATGTAGTTGCCTTAAAAATGGAAAATGACGAACCGCATGTGCACAGTACAATACTTTTTGCAAACGTATATGTCTGAACGCAGTTAGAAACGTTGCACCCTTTCCTGTTTACTGGAGGGTGTTTCACTTTTATTTATCATCTAGAATCGATTTGTTCTACATCCACATTGTTGATTTTTTATGTTAATTGATTGTAGTTTATTTTGTTTCACATATTGTATTTGAAACATGTGGAATAGTATTTCCGTAAATATTGTATTCATGTTTTTGTTGTTAGGTGAACGCAGTTTGGTACGTTGATGGTACATATGTCTCCTCCATACAGGAGCTATGTAGAATAGTGTTCTAGTACTACAAGAGGTAATTTAAGCTTTGGCCAATGTTTCCTATTCACGCTATGCTAGTTCGCTTTGTTAGTAACTGACCATAATCGACTTCTGTTTACCAGATGCATGCACATGCTGATGTGTGACATCACTTTACTAACACATGACTTTTGCTATAATATCCGCCTGGTACCCACCCACCCTTTATTATTACTAGTTAGGTTTAGGGTTTGGGGTTAGGGGTTAGGGGTTGGGTTATGGGTTAGGAGTTAGGGTTACGGGAGGTTGACCGGGCGGATATCCCCCACAGCGAGTATTTTACACGACTTTAATAATACTGCAAATCGACATTACATAACATACGAAAACAGAATACATGTTAGTACTTTTTTATAGCAGTTACTGCTGGCAACACCTTATAAAGATTAAGTCGTTAACCGTTTTTGTTAATAATTAAATTACAGTTTTTTCCAACAAAAATACAAACCTTCCGCAAAAATATGCTTAACGATTATAGTGGAAGATATAACTTTTGTTTTAAGAGCAGACGTTTCACGTTGACAGGTGTCGGTACATGCGCAAAAACAGTCGATCGTCTTCCTTTTCCGGTCTGAACGGCATCAGGTTGGTTTCGCGTTATTTTGTTAACTTTAAAATCTAACAATATTATATATTGTTTACACCATCCATTATAATGGCATTTCACCTGTACACATATATGACTTTTTACTTTAATAATGTAATACATTTTGCTAATTAAACATTTTTGACTTGCCAAATGAGACGTCCAGGACAACACAATATAACGTTTGAGTCGTTAAACCTTCAACACTTGCACCCACAGCAGGCGTGTGCTACAACAGCTTGCTCTGAATGTGCACGTTAAACCCTATGACATGACAAACCTCCTGACTACTGGATTAATTTTTGACAAAACCACATTGAGGTGCAGAGGTTATGCCAGAAAATAATTTGAGGGCACTTAATAAAAATAAGCCTCAATAAATGAATAATCATAATGCTCTTAGTCTCTTACTCAAGTTACTGTCATCTATATAAAAATTAAGAAATATATTCATTGATTTCAATTTTTTTACAATACATCATTTCACACGCATACATTCTGGCAGAAACTGATAGGGTATAAACCCTGGGTTGGAAATGAGCTGTCAACCTTTAGGCGAGGTTCGGGTAATTATCGCTAAAGATCGTAAGGCGTCCTAAGTCAAGAAGCGTCCTATTTTGCGTACAGCTTATTACGAAGCTGCGCGCGCATGAACTTTGACAACACAATAATTCTGAACCAGGAAGTACTTGCTACCGATAAAGAAAAAAAAAATGAGGAAAAAACAGGTAAAAAGTAATTTTTATACAAAATGCATTATACACGATCGTTATTTTAAACAGTACATCGATTAACATCATATGCTATATCAATACCTACCTGCATCTAAATAATCAGCACTGGTCAACAGCGAAAGAACCCTGTCGCTGTCACGTCTGCTTTCATCTTTGGGTCAGATCATGTGACATGCGTATTCTTGCAACAAAAACGAATTATGGAAGCCCATCTTACCTATAGGACGCTTTCCGATCCAGACCTTGGAATGTACGCATTTATCAGTGACATGTGTTTTATCTGTCAGAGGAATACACTTGTAAGGTTGTAAACATTTTATTGATTGATATTTGTAGTTAGTTGAATAAAGTAATAGATCAAATAATCAAATTGATCGTGTGATTACAATGCGTGTGCGTTGTAGCCATTTCTTGTTGTTGTTGTTGTTGTTGTTGTAGTAAATACAAGTTCCAATCCATCCAACTGACTGTTCTGAGGCTTTGTGTCTGTCCTTGAATAAACTAAATGTAGAGATTCATTATGTTAATAAGTTTAATGATGCCCAGACGTCCTGAAAATCACCAAGTCCCAAACGGGCCATTTGTACCATCACCGATATACACCGACTCACGGTGAGTGCTGAATGCAAGATACATCGATCAGTTTGTATTACGGCCAGTTCTGGGCTGAAAAGATTGAGTCCGTCAATGCTACCCGTGGAAAGAGACACGTTTTCAAACTCAATATTTTCGACAGTCGCGCCCCTTCCCTCCCCTCCATATTGCATACGCACACTGTACTGACACAGTGACAGCTATATAAATATAACAGTTCACGTCATTTCCGCCCTTAATGAAAAGACAGAAAATAGTGGAGCTTATTCGATTGTCACCTTCTGTACTCAAGTGCTTGCGGGACATCGGCAATATATTTGTCGACTTCATTGACAGTAATAAAAGGTTAATTATTTTTATCATTTAGGTCCATTTACACTACAAATAATTAACGCCAATGAATTTCTTTCAAATGTGCAATTTACATATGGATCAGTTATTATTTGGAGCAGATACCATGATTTCAATGTTACAATTTTTGGTCGGGTTTGGCAGGGGTTCTAGAAAATTTTTTTAATTCACTTGCCATTGGGCTAGTGGATTTGAAAATTCACTGGCCATGATGAAAAATTCACTTGCCCAATTTTAACTGTTTTATAAATTAAAAAATAAATAAATAATAATAATAATTAAAAAAATATATATAAATATTTACAGTTTAAGGCTTACACCCTCATCCCCCCCCCCCACACACACACACACCACTCACAACATACAAAATTTGTAATTTTTCATTATAAGTACTTTCTTATTTTTACTTTTTTCTTGATATTGTGTAATTAATTATTTTTATTATATATATATTTGTTTGCAATTTATGTGATATTTTCTAAATTAAATTAATAATTTAAACTTTGACTGTTTTGCAACATAAATGGTGACTGCAACCTTTAAATAATAAGACTGGTTACCGTTTTGCATTTTACGCTTGCACTGTACTACTATTAACATAAGAGTAACAAATCTTTGGGTACCAGTGCAGTGCAAGGAAAAATATGGCGGCAAACAAACTTTCGTTTTTTCAGTGTTTACACTTTATAACTTGAATAAAGTTACATCGGTAAGTATACTGATGTCATCAATGGGTCAAAGATTACTGTTTACTAACTATTTGTTAGTAAAATATTGCATGTGATTGCAAATCGAAAGAAAATAACTTGAACTTTGTAACCATTTCGTTTTCGTATTTTCCAATGGTTGTCTATTTAAAAAAAAAAAAATTTGACCACTTGCCATCGGGATCTCACAAACTAACTTATTACTGGCCCGAATCCAAAAACCACTGGCCTCGGGCATCGGGCCACCGTATTCTAGAAGGCCTGGGTTTGGTTTGAGTGCGTTGTCAGGTGTCATGACTGTTGAAAACTATCTCCAGTAGTTTTATATGAGAAATTTTATTATTTGTATAATATATATACAGTGCAACCCCTCAACACCGGACCCCCTCTAAACCGGAATCCCGTCAAAACCGGACGTTTTCCGCGGTCCCGTGATTTACACATCTTTTAACACTATATTTTACCCCTCTAAACCGGAAACCCCTCTAAACTGAACACCGGACAAACAATTCGGTCCTAATGTGTCAACTTAGTGTAAATCCTACCCCTGAAAACCGGACGATCAAACCAATAACAATCAATATGGCGCCCACCTGTCTGTGAACACCGATGGATAGTGCAATATGCGCATGCTCGAGATCGCTGTTATCAGTGTAATCACCGTTGCATACAGTACAGGTACCGATCAGCAGGCATGATTAGCAACTTGACAATAAACAATTAAAAGGACTGATCGCAAGCATTGGTATGGAGTTAACTACTGTAAACACACTGATTGTGTTGTAGGGTGTATACCACCAAATCAAATCCCATAGACGACAATAGTAACATATGTGGCTAAAACTCCTACCTGCAGCGTATCAATCAACAAAACGCCACGGATATAAATACTACCACCCCTCACATTTGGGGGTTAAGCTGCTCGGTTCTGAGATAACGGGTAGCGTCTATGACTACCCTAGTTTCGCACAAAATTTGAGCACTTTTTGTTTACAGGTACCCCATACATGTTTCAAGCATAAGGCTACTTGACACATTGGTACTAGATGAAATAAAATTGCATATTTTTTTTACCCAGATAAAACAATTATTTTTTACAACCAACACACTCACATTTATAACCAATCACAGGACTTGTGGTGTTTGCTT
>JAECMU010202408.1:2368-17806 GCA_016106625.1 Dracogyra subfuscus
CATCCACCTGTACCTTGTGGTCCATCCACTGCCGTCCCATTTAGTTACCTGTACCTTGTGGTCCATCCACCTGTACCTTGTGGTCCATCCACCTGTACATTGTGGTCCTCCACTGCTGCATAGCTAGGTCCATCCACTGCTGCATAACTAGGTCCATCCAACTCCTCCCCACTCTCCATAAAGTAAGGTCTCTCCATACTCCCCGTAGATAGATTGAATTACTAAATAACAGGGCTAACTCTGGCACTCACAAAATTTGCATAATTGACATTTTAAAGAAAATATGTGTTGATTTCTGCAGTGTTTGAAGTTTAATAGACAATTTGGCGAAATGTTAGGAAACCCAGTTAGCCTCAGTAAGATAAGACATGTATTTGTATAGATGAGAGAGTTGGAAGTACACAAGAGATATCTTTTCTTTCCATTTCAGGCCTTTATTTTCTGGGTGGTTGATAACTTTTTGAAGAAGAGTATTCAGAACTCTAAGACAATTTATGTGAATGATAACGACACTTCCGTGAAGTACTACAAAACATCAGAGCGTGTCAAATGCTACAATCGAATAGAACAGGCGGACGGTTTCGAATCTGATATATTATTGTCGGCCGACGAGGAAACTGAAGCACGTCACAGAAACGCTGATGCCACTCAGCTGCTACTTGATACGTGACAACTGTCATCCAGAACGTATTGCACCCCAGGACCATGTGAACCAAATACTTCACTGTCTGTAGTATACAGTGATATGTATCCTAAACAATGTATTATACACTCGGACCACAACTTTGAAATACTTCACTAATTGTACTTTGTTGATATTTAGTTACATCAAAGTACAAATGGCTGTGAAAATTACTATGTATGGGTCTTTTTCTGTCATTGTTTTTTATATTATTATTATTATTATTATTATTATGAAAGGCATGTTCAGGAGACTTGAGTACCGTGGTCTCTCGTTAGACTGGTTCTTGTGCCTAATGTTGTTATGAATATGATAGGTTAAGATAAAATGGAAATCAGTCACACTGTTCATGAGCACTTCATTGATGGTAACAGTTACTGTAAGCTTCAAAATGTAAATTTGTTCTCTGCTCATTTTAATATTGCTAAAAGAAATGTTTTTAATTGGATACTATACCTCCCTGTTTATCGATGCACCTTAGTTTTGTTGACCCAAATCAGAACCTAGGTCCACAACGAGCATACTTACTCTCTGTTATGTGATCTCTTCATTATGATGATCTTCACCTTGTGCAATGTAAGCTCTTCAAACAAACGGGGTGGGACGTAGCCCAGTGGTACCGTGCTCAATCGATGTGTGATCGGTCTGGGATCGATCCCCATTGGTGGACTCATTGGGCTATTTCAGGTTCCTGCCAGTGCACCACGACTAGTATATCAAAGGCCGTGGGTTTCCTCTCTATATGTGTGGTCCTTAACCATATGTTTGATGCCATATAACTGTAAATAAAATGTGTTAAGTGCATTGTTAAATCAAACATTTTTTTCTTTCTTTCTTTCAAACAAACGGTCCCTGATCTAGTCATAGGCTGTGCCTGGGATAGAGGTGTCTGAATTGTAACTGGATGTAGACCCGTAAATAGAGAACATTCTCTTCGTTTCAGGTAGTACTTAGTAATAATAGGAATTTGCACTTAATGCATTTTCTGCTCTATTTTGGTAAAATCATGAGCATCACTTTTAGTATGCCTGAAAGGAAATGTTTTATGGATACCTACCAGTACATTATTTTAATCATAGTACATAAATTATAATGCTACATGACCTACAAAATCATGATTCCATTGTACAGAGTGTTTTCTGGGTCAGTGACTCTCTTCAATCATAGTAAGGGTGTTTTTGTGGGGTGGGGTAGTACCAATCATAATAACTTGTTAGGAAAAAGGCAACTCGTTTGTTTATTTTAGTTCACAGTCAAACAAAGGTTGTCATTATTTAAACTTATGCAGTGCATGTTCTTATAACTTTGGTTTCCAAACTGACAAAACCATTTATGTATGTATATCTTATCGTTTGAGGTAAATCATTGATTAATTTTGTGCTGTGGTATTTGTAAAAATAGCTTAATTTTTATCTTACATTTTCAGTGCAATTAAAGTATACATGTGATATTTTTCAGATCACATACAAATTAAATGTATATTAATCGAGGTCACAGCATTAGGTTTATTGACATTTAAGCAAACACACTTGGGTGACACTCCATCATTGACGTATGCATTCATAGTCATCAAATAAAAACATTTCAGTCGCAATTTAACACTTAAGGCTGTTCAGTGTTCAGAAAACAAAAAACATTAGGCATAACTTTATTTTTATGTAAGGACATCCAAATTGTCGTCATTTGAGTTTGACATCATTTCCATTAAAAAATACATCACACCACATATTCTTAGATCATTTGAATATCTAGTAATGGTGGACTGGAATTAAATTGTGTGTACAGTTTACAAAAACATGTATTAAGCTTGAGTTTATATGATATAGAGATTATTACCCTTGTGTATTTCGGTATCGTCATTATCATATATTAGGAATAAAAATAATGCATAATGCCGTTTTGTTCCTAATATATGATACTGACAATACCGAAAAACACTCTGGTAATAACCTATATATATATATATATATATATTATATTGTTTTTTTTTTAAAACAGTGTCGCAAAATAACATCAAATAGCATTGTTAATAAAAAAATAAAAATGTACATTTTGTGTGAAAAGAGAATGTCAGCTGTGTTTTGGTGTGTACATTTGACAATAACAGATGCACCTGACACTGATGGCTCATTACTGTGTATTGATGTCGATCACCGTAATCATTATGTGCATAAATACTACTGTTTCAAAACTCTTTCACAATCAACAGGATCAAAACATTTTATTTTAATTTTTTAAATTCACGATTATGGTTTTGATTTTTAATTATAAACAAGATAGCTTTATGTAATTTTTACAGTTCCAACACTAGCTTCTAAATACAGTTGATGATTTAAAATACAGCTATTTTTTTCATAATTTGTTGTGGAGAATGTTTTGTTTGTTTAAGAAACAAGATGCTCTGTTGTTCCTCATATTGATGTCTTGTTGAACCTTACTTTGTAAGAAAAGAAAAACAAAAAGGTTGTTTTGAATGTCGTTGCATATTAAGTATTGATAGATATAGTTGTAATATCTTAATATAAACATTGTTTGTACTACCCAGTACTTAAATTAGAGATTTATTCAAGCAAAAGTGATATACCGTAATTTCTAGAATATTGCCCACTGCTAGAAAGCTTGAAACTAATTCTAATGATGGTTTTGGGGTTGGAGTAGGGTGAGGGGAATAGCCAGGTGGCCTGCCTCAGTGAATAGTGCACAGACTATCTGCTTGAAAGACAATCAGTCAGGTTTTGTATACCAGGTCCTGTACCATGTACACTGACAGTTAATGAATTCTTTTTTGTTGTATTTCTCGGGCAAATGTCATTCAAATATGTATTTAAAATAAAACGTGACCTAAGAAATGGTCACATGGCCCACATCGTCAGATATACTGCAGTGGGTAAAGTTAGGTATTTTAAAGCACATTGCTGGACTTAAACGTATAAAAAAATTTCCGTGATTTTTAAGCCTAATGAAATTATTAAAAACTGAAATATATTTGCTTCATATGTATACCATACCAAAAGTCATCACATTGTTCACTGGATTCATAATAGTAAGACATGATCAATTGTCGTCAGCTGTAGTAATGCTATATCTCATTTTGGCCGGGTCAATACCCTGTATAGATGGCTTAATTATGCTCTCATTTTGTTGTTTATTATGTATATTTAAGTCTGTGAGAATCTCAGAGAAATGAACTATGTTAAGAACATACTACTACACCCAGCACCCCCTCCCCACCTTACTTCCCCTACCCACCTTACTTCCCCTTCCTACCTTACTTCCCTTTCCCACCTTACTTCCCCTTCCTACCTTACTTCCCCTCCCCACCTTACTTCACCACACACATACAAATAGTGTACAGAAAACCCGCTACTAAGTATCTGTATTTGTGTTAAAAGATGTTTATGACATCAGTATATTTTTCTATGAAATATAAAGGTAATGTCTGTGTATATATTAATATTTTTCATATTGCATGCTCCAGTATAAATATGATAATCATGAATAAGCTCTCGCTTGCTAAATACAGATTCGAGTTGAATTTGGTGAACGACTTTCAGAATAAATTGGCTAAAAGGATTGTTGGAAAAACAGCTTATTTTGTTGCATTTTATTTTGGTTACAATCCAGTGTTTTCCCTGTGATTGAATTTACATTGAATGATCAGCATTAGAAACTTGCAAAATGAATGCAAAGGCTGCAAGAATGCAGACGAGATTCTTTTTCACTGATTGTGACCTTTAGATGTTAATTAAGCAGGAAGCATACGTTTATAACTAGACAATCATTGAGGATATGAATGCCAATACATCTTGAAATGAATACAATACAGGTTAAGTCTTTAAATATATATAATAATAATTTGATCTACATATTGTTTAGCCAAAGTTAATACAAGTAGCCTGCAGAGATTACATAGTGTAATTAAATACAGGCATTTGTGCATCAAATGTGTATAGCCACACTTTTTAACCACCACCTCTCACTGCACTAAACTTCCTTATTGCAACATGCGACATCACCTAGGTGAGTGGTAGAGGTCAATTACATGTAAACTTACTTGTGGTATGCATGGTTATAACATACTTTCAGTCCTTTGATTAACACCAGATAAACCCTTGTGCTCTAGCACTCGGGACTTTTGGCTGTCGTTCAAAACATCAACAGTTTGCAGTAACCACTCTTCCCATGAGTAAGGTTATATGGGTATATTCTCTGGGTTGATTAAACATACCACAGCTTTCTTTGTTTTCAATACTCTCGGAAGTGTGTAACTTGTATTTGTTGTCTACCTGTAATTAGCTGTGGCAACTCAAACCCTGATGCATGTCTCAATGGTTAATTATTTGACAGAATGCAGTGTTCTTCAGTTCCATATAGTCAGATTGACTTCCTATCAAACGTAAGGAAATTACATCTGTAGGTTTACCATGTGAAAAACATTGTATGGGAAGCATACCCACTTCCTCTCTCTTTCTCTCTCTGCTCTCTCCCACTGTGGGATACACACTTGCCTGCCCTCGTATCCAGTGATTCTGCCAACCATGTAGACATGGTATATAACGGCCACTATGTATTGAAGTAAGTTTCTATATTATTATCTTCACTAGTAGTGGTACTGTAATAGTACTGGACCCCGCTTTCCAAATGATCTTTGTGTTAACATCGCCTAACTAGCTTATGCGCTAAAGATTATCTTGGCACTCGGCCATTGTGATGTTGTAGCTTTCAATGGTTTTACAGTGTCATAGCATTAAGATGCTTCGAAAAGTAAGCTATATTAAGTGAAATATACTTGGTAAAAAAACTACTGTATTATACTTTAAAAGTAAGCTATATTAAGTGCAATATACTCGGTAAAAAAACCTACTGTATTATACTTTAAAAGTAAGCTATATTAAGTGAAATATACTTGGTAAAAAAACTACTATATTATACTTTTAAAAGTAAGCTAATGATGTAACAGCTTTGTATTAAAATGTCCTGTTATTTACACTGACAAATGATGCATCACTTAAATCTAGTGTCTGATTTCTCTTTGAAAGTCACATGTTTTCTTTTATTTTTAAGCACATTTTTGTCCTAGTATACATAGAAAGATGGCTTTTTGAATAATTTAGTTCACTTGAGCTATGACAGTGACACAAATTGTCAGAAATAAACCAAATCAGATGTGTTCAAAATTACCTCAGTTAATTGATGATGTTTCTATTTGAAATTGGCTAACTGGAACTGAATAAGACTGTTGTACTGTAATGTTAAATTAGTTGTGTTGTATTTGAAGTTGGCTAACTGGAACTGAATAAGATCATTGTACTGTAATGTTAAATTAGTTGTGTTGTATTTGAAATTTGCTAACTGGAACTGAATCAAAGACTGTTGTACTGTAATGTTAAATTAGTTGTATTACATTTCCTGACCGATTCCTGAATGAACTGGTTGTTCTTGCAGTATGTGCAGATCTCTGTAACCACCGACTTGGTGCCTTGAAATCCATTCTTCTTCCACTGACCTCAGTAGTTAATCTACAATCACGTGCATCGCATGTAGGTATATGTACAAATAATACATGTGATTGATTATTTTCTACAGGGAAATATATTAACATTTTTTGTTAATGAAATGAGTGTCTCACATTTAATTAGATGTCCCATTTTATTCTCTTCTCTCTTTTTCTTTTTTTGGTGGGGGTAGAGGGAGAGGGCTTTTTAATTTTAGTTTTGAGAACATCACTTTGCAATTTGTGGTGTTTCTATTATTTATATATTTTAATTAAAGATTGTTCCACAAACTTCCTCTACATTTCTAACTATTATATAATAATATAATCTTGAGAATTATATTTTTGACTTGCTGTACTGTATGCTACATGCATAACATTGGCATGTTCAGACAAATTGTTTTCTTTTATTAGGTGACTGAAAATAGGTGGCCTCTTCTTTAGCTTTTGGGATGGGTTTCGGAATAAAACGAGAAGTGCAAATGATGTGTTTAATATATATACAATGTATATATATATACGAGTAGTTGTGTATATGTATATATGTAACCTGTGTAATATATTTATTAGTTTCTTTAGTATGTACCGGTAATTAATACATATGTGTTTGTAAAATACTATCTTTTAATTGATTTATTGATAACATGTAATGCATAATACAAGTCGATAGATTAACAATTTCTGGCCAGACTTCCGGCTGTCTTAACTGCATCAACATTTGGTTCAAATAGCGATAAAACTTGCTTCAAATTGATATATGACTACATTTCCACTTGAGCTGTGACCCCTGTATTTACAGACATTGACCCCTGTATTTACAGACATTGACCCCTGTATTTACAGACATTCTAGTGTAACTATGATGTCAAAGTTCTGTCACGGTCATTTGGAACTTTGTTACAAGTTTTACCAGTAGGTTTTTCTTCTAGTTAAATTATTTTCAAGGATGGCTTTCATATTTGGCATGAGTGTTCCCTTTGCAAGTCTTTCAATTGCACACTACTCAGGGCCCATGTAAGGAACCCAGTGTATGGTCAAGGTCATTTTGAACTTTAGATTTAGGGTTATAATTGCTTTTAATTTTTAGTCCGGCAGCAAAGAGCTAAATGCAGAAAGTGGGCACGTTTCAAAGTTTCTTGAAACAATTCATCCGTGGGTGGCAGTGAATAAAGTTTTGGCATTTGAGAATATTTTCCCATTTTGATACCCAGACCCTTACACAAGCCTCAATTGCTGACTTACAGTTAGTTTGGCCATAGCAAGTTGTCATGACTGAGTTGCTTGCAAAATAACTAGGATAACTTTGCAGAAGAGTCACCAAGCAATGAGAGGGCATGTTCATCATTCAGTGCTTTCAGAACTTTACCTTTACCTACACCAAAACAGGAGGCAGTTGTGTCACATCCGCTAAGTGCGTATGCTGAGAAAATATCTCATATGATGTGTTCGTGCTTTGAAACAGAGGCACCAATATCTATCACTGTCCTGCATTAAACAGGTGATAAAGTAGTCATGCAGTAGTATCGGGAAACCATTGGTACCATCTGACAATAGAATTACTGATTGCAGACTCTTTGAAACTACATCCATAGCCTGTTGGACAATGATGTCATCTGTGTCTTTGTGAGGGGTTGCAATGTCCCATATTTTTCTTAATCTGCCACCATCAATGTCATATGGAACATCATCCTCCCCTGTGCACATGTTTCCCAGTATGTTCCTGGAGTAATTCAGCATTATTTACAAGGCTTTGGCAGATCATTTCAATCAGATGCTTTTTGTGTTCTGTGACAGTGAAAACAACTTTTCCTGATGGCAAGATTGTTGTCAGAATCATTTGATGACCTCGTTGGCACCAGCTGTCCTACCTTGCATTGTCACATCCTTTGTGCTATACTCTTTGTAGCGATCAAATACCAGGTAAACATGGCCAATCGTCAACCTTCTAATTATTAAAGTTTTGAAACTGGAGAGGTAACCTTGTACTGTGCCACGCTATGGTCAAAGCACAACCCACAGTAGTGCCGATTCATCAATAATGATGCTGGGTGAACCTTCAGATTTATGTTGAGAAGAAACAGGCACTTCTAGAAGTTTTCTGAAGGTAAACTCTGATTGCCTATTCACATATCTCCTGAGTCACTGAACATAGAAGTTGGAACTGGCCCCAACTCATGAGATAACACATGGTTGATGCCTACCTCAAGAGAACTTTGTATACCAATAACACGACAAGAAATCAAGCCTGTGTCAAATAGTTTGGTTGTGTCAACAGTGATACGCTTCTTTGTAACTGTCATGGTAACAACCTTCGTAGGAAACAAAAAGAAAGAAAACTTATTTAACAACGCTTTATTTACGGTTATTTGGCGTCAGACATATGGTTACGGACCACACAGATTTTGAGAGGAAACCCACTGTCGCCACTTCATGGGCTACTCTTTCTGATTAGCAGCAAGGGATCTTTTATTTGTGCTTCCCACGGGCAGGATAACACAAACCGTGGCCTTTGTTGAATTAGTTATGAATCACTGGTCGGTGCAAGTGGTTTACATCTACCCATTGAGCCAGTACCAGCCTGGAGACTGATGGCCTAACCACAACGCCACCGAGGCCAGTCAACCTTCATAGTAATTGTATGATGAAAGCTTCCTGGTCAGCCTCCTTCAAACCATTTCATTTGCTTGAATAACAACAGCATCATGAACATTTACTGTTGAAGGGCATACCCTACCTGAGAACATATTCATGCTATTTTATTGGATGTGTGTCTGGTGTCATTGGATCAATACAAAGTTGTAGTTTACCAGCATGACAATCTTCCGCAGAAATCCACAGATTTGAAAGCCATTTAGGTCATTTCTTTGTCTGTGTACTGTCTGCTTTGCACACAGTTCACAAAGCTTTCAGCTGATTTCTTCAAGTGTCACTGTCTTGCCTATGTTTATGTTGATTATGTTCATGATCTTTATCATCAGATGCAATTTTGCTGGCTGAACATCAAGACATCTTCCCCTAGTTGAGTGCAAACGTACCAACTCAGTGCCAAAGTGTTTAGCATTTCTGGTCTGAAAGTAATGCCAGTAATGTCTGCCTGCCCGTGACCATATTACATGAATATTGTATCAATCCACATATCACTCCAAATAGCAATTCTAAAACCCAGGACCATGTCACATCACATGATGACCATCAAGAGAATGCTGTAGAATGCTTGTAAGCAGTACTTCAACTGATGTCAAGTAGAATGAGCCAAACGGGCATAATGTATGTGACCAGCAGCATTTCTATGGCATCATTTGATGGCTGACTTCAGTGTGTAACGGCCAGTTGCCTTCCCTCTCTGCTCTGACATACATCATCATGATGAAAACAGGTTTAATGAGCACATCAGCCCACAGCTTTGTAGTTTTATTTCTAGTGGAAAGATTTTCAAGAAAGTTTATTAACTCATCACCACTGGTAGGTGTACCTGATTTAAATACCACCTTATAACCTCTTCTGCGACCAAACGCCTGTAAGCATCTTTGCTACACCAGCAAATGCCTCACCCATGATTTCTACAAACTAACTGCTGTCCGCTTATAATTTACTCATTATGAATTGATAAAATGTATTAATCATATTTTTTAAACACAAAAAAACCTGGTATCAACCATGTCCTTTAATTATGGCTTGCTTGCTTGCTTACTATCCAGGGCATTTTGTCACTTTTTACTTTTACTTTACTTTTTACTTTTTTGTTTAACGTGCACATTCAGAGCAAGCTGTTACAGCACACGCCTGTCTTGGGCACACACCTCAGCTATCTGAGCTGTCCAGGACAGAATAGAAATTAGTGTGGTTAGTTGTTATTGTTAGTGAAAGAGAAAAGAGGGTGTAGCGGCCATACACCTACCCAATGAGTCCTTAAAAACTCGCTCAGGGTGGGAGCCGGTACTGGGCTGCGAACCCAGTACCTACCAGCCTGTTGTCCGGCGACTTAAACGCTAGGTCACCTAAACCTAAACCTAAGATTTTTAACGTACACGTTCAGAGCAAGCTGTTGTAGGGTACGCCTGTCGCCGTCGCAAGGACCGGCCTTGGCCGGATCCCTCCGTCTGTGACAGGAAAGGTGTGGGGGAGGGTAAGAGGGGATCACCTGCGCTGTCAGGTTCAAGGGAGAACCAGTAGCCCAGTCAACTTGGTGACAGGTGAGGTTTTTGTGGGTGCTATGGAATTTTGATACCCCAATGGATGTGTCCGAAATTAAGGTTAAGTGTGCAATTTAAATGTAGGAATTTTGGCGCAATTTTGATGGTCGTTCTAAATTGAAACAGGAGTGAGAGCTAGAATTTGATCTTTAGTAGTCCGAATAAGCTCTTCTAGGTCACTATCAGCTCCTTGCCTTTATATGCCTGATACTGCTCTTACAACTGGTCAATAATTGATACAAAATTTAACAGCATAATTTGTGTAATGCTTAATATCAACCAACTAAACAATGTATTTAGGGGTTTCCCCCAGTCATTAGCATAGCTTTAATTGTCAAATCACAATCTTTGTATAGCCATTAGTGGTTGTTCAGTAATTGTGGTTCCCAAAGGTGCTTGTAAGATAAACTTTGTAGATATAATTACTTAATTTATAATGGTTATGTAAATATATGTTAGTGCCAAATGTGTGTTAGGTGTAATTATTTCTCACCTGTACTTTCTTTTAGTGTGGTGTTTTTCATTGTAAATATGTCTTGCATAATAAAGGTGAAAAGGCAGCTGTATGTGCTGCCTGTAGTCTTGATCATGGTTAGGGGGTTCAGTATCTTATTTTACTGACTGATGCACTTCACCGCTCTTCATAGTCTGTCGAGGAAAGGGAGATAATTGTGAACTCTTACTGATAGATAGAAGTCTGTATAGTGGCTTTACACATACCAGTGTTAAAGGTGCTACGTCAAAGTTGAAATAATGGCAGTTCCTGCCAAAAATATTTATTAATTTTTGCTTTGAAACATAACGTTTATTCCTTTTACCTATTTACCTTTTAAAAAATTACAACCAAATAATTTCATCCATTAGTAAAGACAGTTCCTGGGTGTGAATCATGAGTGTGTGTCACACACATTAACTATGTTTTACATGTACACATTCAACAAGCTCAGTTTACCCACAATTCTTTGTGGTCAACTGATAAAACAAAGATGCTATTTAGCCACAAATTATTTGAGGTAATACCTCATGTTATCGAGCGAAAGAATTTTTAAAACTGTTATGAAAAGATTATGTGATCGACTAATTTGTAGTTATTTGTGAAATGTGAAAATAAGAAAATATCGTAGTTTCAACTTTGACATAGGATCTTCAAGGCCATTGAAGTGCAAAACAAGTAAATGTTGATACATAGTAATTTTGTTACACTAAATACATTATATTTGTACATATATATTTAAACATTAAATAACGGTTATATTTAATTTCTTATTTCATGTATCCAGTTCTTTGTACATCCTGATGTTTTGCTTGATCTTGACTTTACTTGAAGGAATTAAAAGTGTGGAATAATTTATAATTTACTAGTGAACAGATAAATTGTGTTAAAAGAAATGAAAAGTAATCCTTAATACTTGATAAATGTCTTGGTCTTACATTAGTTCCTATAAGTATGATTTTATTCTATAAATGATATTTTTCTAATGTTCCAATACTCCAAACAGTAACAACATTTATAATTGATATATGAATGTAATGTTAATTGAAATATTAAAACATAAATTTAAAATTGTGGTGTATAGTCTTTGGTTTATGTTTTGTCTTTATTCAGTATTTTGCTAATTACTTGTATCTGTTTTTAATAAATGTGAATGTCCAATTCTTTATGTGTGGGGAAAAGTGCATATAAAAGATAGCTATTTGTCCATTGTAAAAGAGTAACCTATGTGTTATTGTCATGTATGCCATCTCACTGTTGACATGTATATATATCTTTCCTTTATTTCTTTGATACCTTTGGTAGGCTGCACAAAATACATTTTAAATGGTGGTTTAGGGGATGGGCTGTAGTTGAGAAATAAAGAGTCCTTGCCTGGTATGTGATGGCTCGTTTTAGGGGATGGGCTGTAGTTGAGAAATTGAGTCACCTGGTGTGTGATCGACTCCTTTTAAACAGTGGTTTAGGGGATTGGCTGTAGTTGAGAATAGAGTCACCTGGTGTGTGATGACTCCTTTTAAATGATGGTTTAGGGGATGGGCTGTAGTTAAGAAATAGTCGCCTGGTATGTGATGGCTCATTTTAAACAGTGGTTTAGGGGATGGGCTGTAGTTGAGAAATAAAGAGTCCTTGTCTGGTATGTAATGACTCATTTTAAACAGTAGTTTAGGGGATGGGCTGTAGTTGAGAAATAAGAGTCCTTGTCTGGTATGTAATGACTCATTTTAAACAGTGGTTTAGGGGATGGGCTGTAGTTGAGAAATAAAGAGTCCTTGCCTGGTATGTGATGGCTTGTTTTAAACAGTGGTTTAGGGGATGGGCAGTAGTTGAGAAATAAGAATCCTTGCCTGGTATGTGATGGCTCATTTTAAACAGTGGTTTAGGGGATGGGCAGTAGTTGAGAAATAGAGGCCATGCCTGGTATGTGATGGCTCATTTTAAACAGTGGTTTAGGGGATGGGCAGTAGTTGAGAAATAGAGGCCTTGACTGGTATGTGATGGCTTATAAGGTCAGTCGCAGGTCGTGCAATCCAGGTCAGTTGTAAGAGTGCTCGCTTCAGTGCTGAGGTCATAGGATTGAATCCCCTTGGAGGAGCCATTCTCTGATTGGGTTTTCCTATCCCAACCAGTACTTCACATTTGGTTTATCAAATGCCATAGAAAGTGCTGTCCTGACTTGAAAAGTGCTGTCCTGACTTGGAAAGTGCTGTCCTGACTTGGAAAGTATATAATACATATTTTGCTGTTAACTGGAATATAAATGTAGTGGGTTTCCTCTAAAACTATATGTTCAAATTATTAAATGTTTGATATCCAATAGCTAATGATTAATTTATCTGTATGCTTTAGTGTCTCATTACATAAAAGAAACTTTTTTTTTCTTTCTTTTTTTCAATGAACCCATCCGGGTATTTCCCTATCCCAATTGCCAACGGGTGTCCTATGACTGGTATATCAGACGTCATGGTATATGCCGTTCTCTCTATGGGAAGGTAAATATATAAAGAAGATCCATCAATGATTTCCATCTCAAGCTGTGTTATTGTCACATAATGTATTTTAGCAATTTTCTTTTCTTTTTCATTTTTGCAAGGGCACTACCACACCACATGTAAAATTCTGTTTAAACACTACGGTGTAGATGATCATCTAGAATTGAGAGAAAAGTTCCAATTCTTGCACAGATGGCGTCATGCCTGAATACAACTTATCAAGATTGCTCTTATATCAATCAGAAGCAAAAACATTTAGACATTAGTCAGCTATCTTGAATATATTTAATATACATACTCCCCTAAAGTGGCCATATAATTTAATTTTTAGTCAAATCAAAACAAAATAAAATTTCAGGTGCATAATGCATTTATATCTTTAACTAAATGCCAAAAGTCAGTGGAAAGATCTCTAGGACATCACTGTTATAAGTGATGATGGATTAAAACCTATTGGTGTATGCCACAAAATGGTTATTTTGGAATCCACAATCAAATGTTTCACAGGCTTGATTTTTAACCGTTCTAAACAAGTGTGTTATTTGCCATAATCTCTGTGAATGTCTTGTGCTCGTGTTACGAATGTGACAAAGGTTAGTTATGGCAGTCTGTATATATTGATCTTTAGTATATGTTTTCTTCTCACTGCCTTGCATATTTACCAGAAGAAGCTATCTAAGACAACGACACGTTAATAAAGTGTATCTGATTCGATCCATCTTGTAATTTGTTTTGTTATATTTTGCAAGAACACAAGCCGTGATCAGCTTTCCTGTACTAAATTGTTACGGATCCAGACATCTAGTTTGAAGTGTTTGAAAATCAATGATAATCTTTGGAAATTATGTTTTTATTTTTAAATATTTTTTTACTTCTCACCAACTTGCTCTGAGCTGTTTACGTGCCCATCTTTGACAAGTCATACCAAACTATGGTGTTGTCTATCCATCGGTTTGTTAACTTGTCATGTCGAGACCCTATCTGAGATACCCATGCATGCAGAAATTACTTGGTTGTGATTGGTTTTCATGCCATTACTAGGTCACTGTGACCGGGTGTTCGTTATTCTAGATAATGAATCTATTTTTCATTGTCCTAAATCCCTGACTTTGTGTCATTTAAAACATAGTATGTTTTCATTAACCACTAAAGGACATTGATTTATTAATCATCCAACAGGATGTCATACATTTGGTAACCTGCTACATGTTTCCATCAGTAGCAGGCCTTTGATAGTTCAGTCATGGAGCCCTGGCTGGAAAGAGAATTTTTAGCCCAATGCAGGGGCGTTGGTGGTGGTGGGGGTATTCAGACACACACCCTCTCTGCTAAAGGAAATGGTCTACTTTCAGAACAAGATTGTTTATTTTGTCAGAAGTTAGCATTACATAAATTGTTTGTCTGCCAATGTAAATATGTCACCATGGTATTCGGGCTACAAAATTGTTCCCTTTCTAATAAAGAACAGTAACATAATTAATCAATTGGCAACATCTCATTTGGATGTGGTATATTGTTAGTATTTGATTCAAAACAAACTTTTAATCCATACCATTGCACCACTTTAACATTTATAATCCAGCCATACATGTAACACATTCATTAATGTGTGTTCTCTATCAAACACGTTTTGTTCTTACTGCGTATATCTATTATCTAGTCCTTGGATTTCACTCGGTGGTCCAGTGGTGTGTGATCTAGGTAGAACTGCGTGGTAGTTTCTGAGCTCATTGGATTTCACTCAGTGGTCCAGTGGTGTGAGGTCTCGGTAGAACCGCGTGGTAGTTTCTGAGCTCATTGGATTTCACTCGGTGGTCCAGTGGTGTGAGGTCTCGGTAGAACCGCGTGGTAGTTTCTGAGCTCATTGGATTTCACTCGGTGGTNNNGGTGGTCCAGTGGTGTGAGGTCTCTGTAGAACCGCGTGGTAGTTTCTGAGCTCATTGGATTTCACTCGGTGGTCCAGTGGTGTGAGGTCTCTGTAGAACCTCGTGGTAGTTTCTAAGCTCATTGGATTTCACTCAGTGGTCCAGTGGTGTGAGGTCTCGGTAGAACCGCGTGGTAGTTTCTGAGCTCATTGGATTTCA
>JAECMU010202487.1:0-14225 GCA_016106625.1 Dracogyra subfuscus
TTGCAATTTGGTAACTGAATTCATAATTAACAATAAGCAACTTTTATATTACCGTTTAAAACTTACACTTTCTATATACCAACAAACCATTTTTGTTTTAATTTCTTTTTATGAATGACATAAACTTTCATTCTGCATTGGTTATCAATGATGAGCGGGCAGCGTGGCCCAGTGGTACAGTGCCCGCCTGATGCGCGATTGGTCTAGGATCGATCCCCGTCAGCTGACCACTGGGGTTTTTTCTCGACATAACCATATGTCCGACGCCGATATAACCGTAATTAAAATGTGTTGAGTGCGTCGTTAAACAAACAAAAAAAAAAAAAAAATGGTTATCAATGATTATGATTCAGCAAAAGTTACAGCAAAGAAAATGGAGAAAACTTGAGGTGTTTTCTTTTTTATAGATACATCACCTGTCCTCAAACTGGTCATACATGTTTGTAATGTGAATATTTGACATACCAACACAATCATCGCCGGCCACCTGTCTGTAACCCTCCGGACACACACACAGGAAGGATCCCACGATGTTCTTACAGTCATACCTGCAGTTGTTAGCCGGGGTGAGGCACTCGTCTATATCTAGAACATAACAGTGAGACAATCGATTTACTACAGTGTGCTAGAAACTAAATAATTTAGTATCTGAATAAACACCATACATGTACATGTACTAACAGATGTTGGTTAGATATGATCGAACAAGATGCTCATTAAAAAAAGAAAGAAAAGATTGATATGACAGGATGCTGTGTGATTTTCACTTAGGCCTAATAAAAGGTGTGTTTTAAGGAACATGCTAAACAAATTTACGTAGTGTAGGTCAGGTTTACATTCACCCCTGTGGGTCCAAATAATTTGTCTATCTATGAATATAAAATTATGAAAAAATATATACTGAATTATTTTTGTTGTAGGATAGGGTTCCCAAAAATACACAATTTAGTTTTTAAGCCTTACAGTAACATTGCTGGAATCCGATTTCTAGCAATTTACTGAGCTCTGAACCATGAGAAAGTCTGTATTTTAAGCATTAATCCATACACAAACTAGCACCTTAAACACACAACACTCACCTTCACAGTGTATTCCATCATCTGCCACTCTGTAACCCATGGGACACACGCATCTAAAAGAACCTGGTAGGTTCAAACACCGGAAGGCACAGGTGTCCCTCGAACTGCCACACTCATTGACATCTGTAAGTCAAATTATCATATAACATTTACTCCAGTATGTCTGGTACCCAGCTAATTCATGTTTTTAACAGAAAGCAAAAATAGGTAATGACAAGATTAACCTGAAAAATTAGATCCCGTTTCATATCCTAAATATTTTATAAGAACACAGCCCATCAGTTTAAATATTTTAGAAGAACACACCCTTCCATCTAAATATTTAATTAAAATCTACCCCCAGTAGCAGCAAAGGATCTTTTACATGTTATGTACACTTTCACATAGCCCATGGTCTTTGATATACCAGTAGGTCACGAGTCAGGATGGGGAAAAACCCAATCTAAAGATAGATTTACCAAGAGGATTTGATCCTTTGACCAAAGCACGCCTACGCTGATTACTACCAACTGAGCTTAATCTTCTTGTAAATCTAAGCATATTTTACATATTATGAAAAGTATGAAGTTACAGTTTGACCAAAATCATTAACCCTGATAATGTAGTGTGAGTGCACGTGGCATGCCATCAATTTAATTATGTTGTGGATATGACAGTGTGCTGTACATCACCATTAACTGACCTCATGAAAAGGCTCAGTTGACAACACCACTCCAGCACAAACATGAAAAGCTTAGTATGAGACTGGTCATAATACAGATATTATTAACTTTAAAAACAATTCTTACCTTCGCATGTTTCGTGCGGGCCCGGCTCAAAGCCAATGTTGCATGTACACTTGAACGCCCCCATCATGTTGGTACAGGTTCCATTTCCACACATCCCAGTGGTGGCACACTCGTCAGCATCTACGAAAGACAAAACAAATACATCACGAGGGCCCTGTTCCTTGAAGCGATTTTAGCACTAAGATCACCTTAGTAAATAAGGTAGCTATGCACTTATGATGATCTTAGGGCTGAGATCGCTTCGTGGAATGGGGCCAAGGGCAGTACTTAGCAGGTGTGGGGTGGGCAAAGGAGTCAGTTGCAGCCCGAGATCATTATTAACAAGAATTATGCAGGATTAAATGTCTCGCTTACCAAATACATTTTTGATGCACTGTGATTAACTGGACTAGGATGTACAGTTTTTGAGAAACTGATCTAAACATAAAGGTTCTAAAAGTGACCCTGTCGAAAAAGTAATGCCTATTTATTACACACCAGTGTAAGATACTGCTCACGTCATAACAATCACTACTGTCTGAACCAAAATGTTAACAACTACGAAAAATTGCTCTCCTACCTTTAATTACCGTTACATTTCCCCCAAATTTTGTCCACATACAAGTTGTTATAAAACCATTACAGTGACACAGCTTTCACATATGAGACTATAATGATGTCTTTAGTATCAACTTTTCTGAGATAGCATAGGGAAAAATGCATGCAATTTTGAGCCGGTTGCCATTTTGCTTTTTTATGGAATATTCTTCAAGAAGGGTGAAAGCCTCCAAAGTATGTTACATAATTAATATAAAATCAATGCTCATTAGTGGTATATTTCAACAAACAAAAAATATATTTAAAACTTAATATGACGTCATCACGTTTTCTTTTATATAACATGTTATGACGTTGCAAGATTAAATCATATCCTTTCACCCCTCTTGACGAATATTCCATAAAAAGTCAAAATGGCAGCCGGCACAAAATTACATGCTTTTTGCCCTATGCAATCTCAGCGAAGTCGATATTGGTGACATAGTTATCATCTAGTATGTGGAATCTGTGTCATTGCAATGGTTTTTCCTAGATTTCTGTCTGGACAAAATGCGAGTAAAATCTAACAAAAAATAAAGGTAGGAGAGCAATTTTTGGCAGTTGTTAACATTTAGGTTTGGACAGTAGATATCTAACTATTTTTGCAGTTAGTTTATAATAAATAAAACACTACACTTGTTTGCCTGGCATACCATTTTTACGAAACTCGCTTTCCAAAACTGTTCACTCATTTCATAAAAATGGTATGACAGGCGAACTCGTTTAGTATTCTATATACAAGTTAAAATAGAAGTGCCATTTTAGTTCATAACTGCCCTTTTTGTCCACCCTGAGAAGACTGTTTATTACCAAGATCCTTTATTACTAGGTCCCAATTCTTTTTCGTACGACCACATCACTTATTTTATGCTACGTACACCCTACTGGAACATTTGAAAACTACTCTTTGTGCATCATATATGCTTAAAGGACCAATCTTTTTTATTTTAGGGCCAATAAAACAAATGACGTTAGGTCTTTATCCTCATAGTGGCAAAGATATGAAATGTAGGATTTATTTTATAAAATGTCCTAATATGACAGCAGATTATGTTTTCATCTTTTAAGGCTGTGTGATGTTGTGTCACTCACCAATGCAGTTAGTTCCGCTGGGGTCGAGTTTAAAGCCAGTGCGACACTCACACCGGAATGACCCATCTGTATTGACACAGATTCCGTTCTTACAGATTCCAGGAAACAGCAGGCACTCGTTCACATCTGAAACAACCATCGGCAAGGTTACCAGCTTTAACAAGTCTTTTATTTTTAAAATTAAAATGTAATAATCTAATTTACATGTAGTTTATATACACATTTATTTATAGTAAACTCTCTCTATCTCAGAATCGTTATTTTTTTTTAAAGTCATGCTACATGTGTATCTTAAAGGAAATGGATCCCAAACATTTCTCTATGTTAACATGTTTGTAGATTTATCTCAAATTGTGACATACAAATACACATTACCTCAAATTACTTATGTGGTCCAAAATTACATGTCTACTATATATGTTTTATATTTTAATTGATGCTGAAACATATTTACTAATAAACCTTTTTTTTTTAAAGGCCATATTTTAGTTTTATGTAGTCTTTAATTATTAAATAACAATTATCTGTATTTGCACATTTTTATTCATGCTCTGATGAACCTAAAGGAAATAACAGACAAGCCCTAAATCCATTTCAAAGTTAAGAATAACGTGCAATAGATAAAGACAACATACTTTACATTAACCCCTCCCCAACGATTTACATTCAAGAAAACCCCATTGACATTTAACATCATTTACAGGACTTTTTGTGTAATAAATATAAAAAATCATGTATAGATAAAACCAATATGAAAGTAATATCAGAAAATATCATATACATTTAAGAGTAATAAATATAAGACGACATATTTTACTGGCTATAAGTTGAAATAAAACACATGTTCACCTGACATGACTTCCCCTGGCATCACCTTGATGTAGCCATAGCCTTCTGGACATAAATGTTTGAATCCAGCTGAAGATTGATTAATAATATATGTAGTGAGATAAACAGAGTGTATGTAAATGATAAATTAATTGAAACTAGTAATCAATAAAGATATAAACAAAATTATGATATGAAAGTACAGAACATGACACAGGTAAATAGCAATGTCTTTCTAGAGATACAAGACAAAAAATAGTATGTTATGATAAATTGAAGTGTGTGGGTAATTTTTATTTTATATAGCATTACCTAAAACAAAAGTTCAATTACTTTATAATGGGAAAAGTATACCAACACCCATTAAATCATGTATTATTTTAAAATTAAAAGTGTTGTATTTTTTTGTTCTTCAACAATAACGCTCAGTATGACAAACTACCAATGTAAAGTAATGTCATCTGACAATGTTATTTTAATGTTAATCAAGTAAGGAATAACCTCGTACTACTAAGGCTAGATAATGGGATGACACTAAATTGTAATGAATGTAATGGATATAGGGAATAACTGATTACTGTCTTAAGATATTGATTTTATCCTGTGAAGGTTTGAATGGCGAATGTAGCGAGGCTCTGCCGAGCTGCATTCGCCATTCGACCTGAGCAGGATAAAGCCGATATCTTATGACAGTAACCAGTTATTTCCTTTATCCTGCAATCCTACAGGAATATTCGGAAATCATTATTTATTCCTGTTTTGTGTACGCAAAGCGAGTATTGTCTACCTAGCAAGGCTTTTGCTGTTTGACGTCATGCAAAATACATGAAGTCATTATTTGTAAGACGCTAGCTACATTCTGTCACATTAAAAAAACCCTTTCTGAACTCTAATTCATAAATAAATATACAAGTTTCATATTGTTATCGCAAAACTAAAAGTTATTTGTATATACTGCTATTTTACATTTGTTATGGTATGTCATATGGGGTCAGAGGTCAACATTCCTCAGAAACGTAGTAGTGACGTCAAAAGTCATAACATGCTAGTATACTGCTTTAACAGGTCATCATAACTGGCCAGTAGGAACACTGGTTGCAGGATAAATTTAATTCCCATGTCAGTATGAACATCTACTCACGTTCTCCCGGCTGTGGGCAGACTTCACACTCGCGCCCACCCCACGCTTCGCCTTTAGTACAACAACACTGAGCCTTGCTGGTGTTCTGTCCGCGCGGATCAAGACAGCGGCCGTTGTCAAACCGTGAGTAGCAGAATGCTTTTCGCACATCTGGGAGAAACAGAGAAATATTTTGGATTGATATATATATATTGCCAGTGACTATTGGATAGTATTTATTTTATGGCAAGTTATAAAAAGATTCTAACAAGCAAAAGTCAAACAAAATATCTTCAAATTCCAGGTTTATATTAAAAAAATGTATACATCTTTTTCAACTACAACTTATGGATGACACATTTGCAATAAGTTTCAATAAGTCAAATTATATTTCACTGGACATCACAGATTCTTTTACATGGACAGAAGGAAATGGGTTATCTGAATTTATTTTGGTGCAAGCACAAATTCTGAATGATCAGAGGCCTGTTATGGGTAAGTTGTATGATAAAACTGTTTGTATAATCTCTAGTTCATGAATGAAAATGTTCAACTATTGTATTCACTAGTTCATGAATGAAAATATTCAACTATTATAATCTCTAGTTCATGAATGAAAATGTTCAACTAAATTGTAACCTCTAGTCATGAATAAAATTATTTAACTATTGCAAACTCTAATTCATGAATAAAATTATTCAACTATTGCAACCTCTAGTTCATGAATGAAAAAGTTCAACTATTGTAACCTCTAATTCATGAATGAAAATTTTCAACTATTGTAACCTCTAGTTAAAGAATGAAGATATTCAACTATTGTAACCTCTAGTTAAAGAATGAAAATGTTCAACTAAATTGTAACCTCTAGTCATGAATACAATTATTAAACTATTGCAAACTCTAGTTCATGAATAAAATTATTCAACTATTGCAACCACAAATTCATGAACGAAAATGTTCAACTATTGTATTCACTAGATCATGAATGAAAATGTGCAACTATTATAATCTCAAGTTCAAGAATGAAAATGTTCAACTAAATTGTAACCTCTAGCCATGAATAAAATTATTTAACTATTGCAAACTCGAATTCATGAATAAAATTATTCAACTATTGCAACCTCTAGTTCATGAATGAAAAGGTTCAACTATTGTAACCTCTAATTCATGAATGAAAATGTTCAACTATTGTAACCTCTAGTTAAAGAATGAAGATGTTCAACTATTGTAACCTCTAGTTAAAGAATGAAAATGTTAAACTATTGTAACCTCTTGTTCATGAATTAAAATGTTCAACTATTGCAACCTCTAGTTCATGAATGAAAATGTTCAACTAAATTGTAACCACTAGTCATGAATACAATTATTCAACTATTGCAAACTCTAGTTCATGAATAAAATTATTCAACTACTGCAACCTCAAATTCATGAACGAAAATGTTCAACTATTGAATTCACTAGTTCATGAATTTTCAAAAATGTTCAACTATTGTAATCTCTAGTTAAAGAATGAAAATGTTCAACTATTGTAATCTAGTTCATGAATGAAAATGTTCAACTAAATTGTAACCTCTAGTGGTTAAAATAGTATTAAAATATATATGTCCTGCCCTTACGTAAACTAGTGGTTAAAATAGTTGAACAATTGTATTCATGACTAGTTTACGTAAGGGCAGGACGTAGCCCAGTGGTAAAGTGTTCGCTTGATGTGTGGTTGATCTAGGATATCTCAATCAGTGGACCCACTGGGCTATTTCTCCTTCCAGCCAGTGCTCCAGTGCATATAAAAGATCCCTTGCTGTTTATTGAAAAGAGTAGCCCATGAAGCAGCAACAGTGGGTTTCCTCTCTCAATATCTGTCTGGTCATTAACCATACGTCAGATTCCATATAACCGTAAATAAAATGTGTTGAGTGCGTAGTTAAATAAAACATTTTCTTACTTCCTTCCTTCCACAAGTTTATTAATGAATAAATTCAACTAATGTAACCTCTAGTTCATGAATGAAAATATTCGACTGTCATACCTCGACACTCTTTGCCATCCCTAGTGAGCTGGAATCCTCGTGGACAGGAACACAGGTAGCTGCCAATCGTGTTTTGACAGTGGCCGTTAAAACAGACTCCATCAACCGTCCGACACTCATCCACATCTGTCAGAGATAGGATGATAACGAAAACATCAGTTTACAACTAGTCTAATGTGAGATATTTTGTCATGGGTGTAAGGGGGAGAGAAAATTCAGGAGGTTCAAACGAACCTCATCACTAAGAGTAAAATAATATTTACAGTGCAAAATTAGGCTCTTCATATATGTGTCCCAGGAAAATGTAGACAAAAGGGACTGCAAGATTTATATTCGTATTCGAATCCCCACCCCTTGATCAAGAATACACTACACCACTATTTTGTCTGTTGACATTGACCCTTGACATTTTGTCTGTACACCAGTTCGAATATGTTTATGGCAAAAGCATGTCAAATTTTAAAGCATGATTTTTGCATTTTTATCATGATGCTAACCAAAATATAACAAAAGGCCACCTAGTTCTGTTTCAGCAATTTTGTAAAAAATATTTTTTACACACCTATACATTCATCTTGTCTTCTAGAAAGTTTGTAGCCTTCAAAACATGTACAGATAAAGGAAGCCTCGGAGTTCTGGCACGACCCTCGACGACATATCCCAGGAATCTCGGCACATTCATCAATGTCTACAAGAAACAAAATAATTAAAAGTCATTTCTGAAAACAAATGAACCAACACGGACCTCTTCCCAATTTTGTTTCTTATTAGGGCTGAAGGGAAGCTTATCATGTAATATAATTCAGGACACTGCAACTGATTACGAATTTAAGCATTTTATTCTTTACAGAGAAGATATTAAAATTTGTTATTTCCAAATGTTGGATATATTTATAGATGATTATATAAGTCAGAAATCAATTTTCATGATCAGATGTGAAAATATTACTTATTTTATAATAAAATGGGTTTCTTTTCTTCACAATTTTTATTATCTGACTTGACCAATTGGACACCTACCCCTACAGTTCTGCCTGTCAGATGAGAGAGTGTACCCGCGCTGACACTGGCAGGTAAAACTCCCCTGTGTGTTGATACATCGACCATTCAAACAGATTCCCATCAAAGCACGGCATTCGTCAATATCTGAAATATATTACCAAGCAATTACTGAGGAGTCTTTTATAGCCTCTGAAATATAACACATTCTATAAATGTAATGTATAATATATTGAAATTTAAGAATTTGAAACTTATATAAAGTCATTTAAATGTGTCATCCTTAAAAGCTATATTTTTACTGTAATGTAATTTTGTTATAAAAAGCATTTTATTTACTCTTTTTTTCAAAACATTAATGTTTTTACCATTCCTTTTTTGCACTCAGTCTAGTTATTAGGTACTGTGTATTATTTCACCTATTACATCTATTTTAACCATTAAATTACAAATTAATCACAACTTCTCACTTAAATTATTAATTTTGGCAAATTTGAACAATGTCCTGGTGTCTGTAATAATCTCAAATTGTATATTTTAAGTGAAACAGAAAACAAAATATATATCTGTATCTTTAGGATTTGTGACTTGAAGGCAAAATACCACTACTAAAATAGTCAACTCACAACAATTATTATACCCTGAACAATAGTTTCAACAAAAATGCTTTTAATTAATAAAAAGAAATTGGAAACTGACTGGAGTCTGTTCTGTATTGTAATTGCTTAATTACATTCTTTTTCCGGGATCAAATGAAAATAACACCCAGAAAGCTAATGACATCATTAAAAATTGACGTCATTAGTAATTGGAACAGGTGAAGTTGATGATTCTGGGGTCTACAGTTAGACTGTAGCCAGGTATTTTTTTTAAGAAATGCCAAATATACTGTTAGTTCTGTAGAAAAACAATTCAGTTTACAATGGACATTTGTAAAATAGACAATAACACCCACAAATCTAAAAACTACATATGGTTATCTCCTAGGTGAAAAACAATATCTGCCACACAAAGAGAGTGATTACCAAAGCAGTCGCCGGTCTCTGTAAGTCGGAATCCACCGTCACATTTACACCTGTAGCTCCCAATCGTGTTCTCACACGTGCCATTGCGACACTGGCCAGGCCGCGACACACACTCATTAATATCTAAAACGGAAATCAAACGAGTATTTAGATACATGCACAGCAAACTTCATCATATAAATTAAAATGATACCAAGAATGATTAATTGTCTGCCTAATTCAAATTACGGGAAGCCATTTAAGACACTGAAATATTGAGCAATGACATTCAGTTAGTACAATTTTCATTAATTTAAGGGGAGCTAAAAAAAAATTACTCCCCTTGAACTAGTCTCAGGGGAGTGAGAGTGATAGCTCCCCTTAAACAACAGTGAATCAGTCCATGATCTTACCACAGAAAGAAAGAAAGAAAGACATACACAAAACATTTAACTGATACAAATACATCTATAAATTATGGATTAAATACACAGCTTACCAATACATGAATCCCTGCGAGGAGAAAGCCTGAAACCAGTGCGACACACACAGCTGAAGCTACCAATCAGATTCATGCATTCACCATTAGCACACACCCCTGGACGTTCACGGCACTCATCAATGTCTGAAATCAGTCAATAACATTATTATTAAGTTACTTAATAACTCCTGAAGACAATTTTAAATGATTAGATAAGAAAATCCAGAAACATTTACAACTAGCATATTGACTCATGATATTAATATGTTAAACAGTGGACATTTAAATAGTTTCATATCCTACAGTGTTACACATATTAACTTTCTGACTACTGCAGGAGAGATATCTCGCCCAACATCACGTCAGTTGGGATACTGTACACTGTATACAGTGCATTCCCTAATTCTCATTTCCCGCCTTTTGCACACAGCACTCACTAGAAATGAAATATATTACAGGAAACAGTATTACAGTGAAACCCCTCAACACCGGATCCCCTCTAAACCGGAATCCCCTCAAAACCGGACGTTTTCTTCAGTCCCATGATTTACACATCTTTTAACACTATATTTTACCCCTCTAAACCGGAAACCCCTCTAAACTGAACACTGGACAAACAATTTGGTCCCAATGTATCAACGTAGTGTAAATCCTACCACTGAAAACCGGATGATCAAACCGATACCAATCAATATGGCGCCCACCTGTCTGTGAACACTGATGGCTAGTGCAATATGCGCATGCTTGAGATCGCTGTTATCAGTGTAATCACTGCTGCATACAGTACAGGTACCGCTCAGCAGGCAAGATTAGCAACTTGACAATAAACAATTAAAAGGACTGATCGCAAGCTTTGGTATGGAGTTAACTATTGTAAACACATTGATTGTGTTGTAATTATGGTTAACATTACTGGAGTTCGGGTTTGGGTTAGATGTTTTTATTGAGTTACGAGTGTGTTTTAAGGTCTTAAATGTGATCCTTCACAAACACGTTTCATGATATGCTTCAAAGATTGACACAAATAACAGGGAGTTTAATTTGCTGCCTTCCTATTGTGTGAATGTGTTGGGTTTTTTTTGTTGTTGAACGTTTGTTTAGCGAAATAAAGAGTAAGCAAAAGTATATTTTCATGTAGATTTTCAACATGACGGAACGGTTGAACTCTCGCTCGATGATAAACTCACAATAATTAAAAGTTTCGAAAGTGTACCTAAACCAACGTTAAGATCTTTGAGTGAAAAGTTTAGTATTGGCAAATCAACAGTTGGAGGTTTATAAGGCAGAGTTTGAAAAGAATATTAGTGGGAATAAACGGCTGTTTAATAACGCATGTAAATTTGGTAAGCTCAGTGAACAGGTATGGCAGTGGTTCTGTCAAGCTCGCGCTAAAAACATCCCGATTTCTGCATCATTTTTCAACATATTCTTGTTGTTCTTGTTTTAAAACACTTTAACACTTTCCCTATTTTATGGAGAACGGAAGGTATTTCCGTCCAGGCAGACTCCTGAAAACTGGACACCTCTGAAAACCAGACATTTTACTTGGTCCCATGGATGTCTGGTATTGAGGGGTTTCACTGTACTTATATTACTTAGTTTTTGTCAAGTATTTTTGCTTGATAACAATGGCAGCATGTCACTGTAATTTTTAGTGATCGATAGCTGATTGTGACAGCTAATATGATAAAAAAATGTATCGTTTTATCAACAATGAAAACAACCAAATATTGGGATATGAAACATATATATATATAAAAAAATTTTAATTGTAGTTAAAAAACCACTGGGATATTAGACATAAATACTGGATAGCTGGCCATAAATGTAAATGTGACTTTTTAAATTTTTTGCTTAATTTTAATCAACATTAACACTAAATATAGAAAAACCTACGAAAATAATACTTACCAATTCAAATATGAATTTTATTTTATGAATTTTTAAAACATTTAGGTGAATAAATGTGAGTAAAAAATATAAATGTGTACCCACTCAAAATGGTTTTGTCAAAAATTAATCCAGTAGTCTAATGGTTAATATGACAAAAGTGTTCATTCTTCTATGAAAATGTTACAATTCAATTCTACATGTCCAACATATTGTTACTTTTTTGTACCTAATTATAACAGGCATTAATCGTAGACGAACTGGGCATCAGACAAGTGAAATACCACTGGACTACATTACCCCTTCAGAACATTAACGAGTTGTTAATTTTTCATACGTGCAGCTTGGAATGGAAACTGTTTTAGCTCTGTGGTGCATCTTTTAATGCAAGAGAAACATGAAAGAATTATGAAACCAAACCTGAGAACAATGTTTTACCCACCGTTACAACTTCTTCGATCAGGCTTCAGTTGGTAACCGTCGGGACAGCTGCACTCATAACTACCTGGTGTGTTCTCACATACTGCATTTCCCACACATGGAGACAGAATACCACGGCATTCATCTTCATCTGTACATACAATAAATTATTACTCATAAGGTTAAAAAATATCCTGGTACATACGAAAGTGTTACATCAAACTAGAACGTCTAGTGGGACATGATACTTTGACGTCATTGACTGGCACACTACAGTCTTACCCGGGCGTCTACCAAACGAGATCAGTGATATTAATTAACACTGATTATCAGTAATGAATAGAATATTAAACTCGCTACCATTTCATATCATGTTTATGTCCCTAGTCAAATATTTGGTTTTTTGTTTTGGTTTTTTTTAACGACGCACTCAACACATTGTAATTACGGTTATATCGGCGTCGAACATATGGTTATGTCGAGATAAAAACCCAGTGGTTAGCTGACGGGGATCAGGTGGGCACTGTACCACTGGGCTATGCTGCCCGCCCCTAGTCAAATAGGTTTCATTGACACTCACTGAAGCTAGTAACAACTGAAAATTATTTCACTCAAAACATAAACATGTTATGAAACAGAAGCTTGTTTAATATTGTATAACCATGACCACTTTTCATAGCACAGAAATAAGGGACATTATTTTGTCTACCTTACATAGCTAAACATTCATACAAATACGGCCAAATGTACAAACTTTAAAGTTGATATATCAGAGTTATAAATGCAATAGTTCACTGTTTTTACATAACATATAATTTAACCTGAAACTGACTGCTCTGTGATGTATATTTCAACTGTAAATGCAAGTTCTGTAAATACATTTCAGTTTATTTTAAACCTGGTTCTTGAAAATATGTAAGAAATAGACTACACTCATGTTCATTAAATATTATTTATTACATACCAATTTAATCTGACTATAATAAAGACCACGCTGACTGTGTGATAAATTTGTTTTTATTTACATATGATTAATACAAAATCTCGCATGCACAGTTCATGTATTCACCTAACCAGGATGAGCAGCGTTCTACTAATTCGATAAAATGCAACTAACTTTCCAGACGTACTACTTTGTGTTATTTAATTAAACTTTTCTTAAGCATAATATCAGCAGTGGGAAACGGTGAACTGTAAAAAAAAGGAAATCAAGAGGGGTCCTGGAAATTCTTGAAATCCTAGGTTAAAATCTGTGCCATCTGACACAATTTGTAGAAAAGGACGATTAAAATGCGAGGAAACACAATGTTCCATGAAAGGAAAACTGCTAATCAGAGGATAATTCCAACCCCTGAATACATAAAAGTGGTATGTAATAAATATAGAACCACATTACAGTTGTTTACTCTTGTTGTTTATTACATGCATTTGTAATGTGCAAGAATATTATAACATGAGATTGTATTGTGGTCAAGTGGTATAAATGTTGCACACTATAAACGAAGACACTGGCATGTGGTTCTGTATATTTATCTTTCAACTTGTTTAAAAACTCATTCCAGTTGATTTCGCTTGTTAGAGACATTTTGTAACAACTGTAATATAAATTATATCTAATGGCCACTCATATAATATTCTCTATATATCAATTATAAACGGTATCTAATGGCCACTCATGTAGTATTCTCTATATATCAATTAATTATAAATGATATCTAACGGCCACTCTTGTAGTATTCTCCATATATATTAATTATAAATGATATCTAATGGCCACTCATGTAGTATTATTTATATATCAAGTATAAACTGTATCTAATGGCCACTCAAGGGGTATTCTCTATATATCAATTATAACTGATATCTAATTGCCACTCATGTAATAATCTTTATATATCAATTATTACATCATGTAGTATTCA
>JAECMU010202505.1:0-11807 GCA_016106625.1 Dracogyra subfuscus
TTGGTCCGGAGTCCGGAATACACAGAATCCGGATTAGGCAGAGATTTATACCTAAGAGTTTAATGGTAGCTGGGCGGGACTTTTGAAATGGACCGGTTTACACAGAGATCCGGATTACACAGAATCCGGTTTAGACAAGAGTCCACTGTATATTAAAATAAATATTGACAACTCTACGGCAGCTGTTAATGAAAGATCGACCTTCCTGCATTCAGAAAGGACAAAAGTTCCCCATTATGCTCAAATTAGTGACCTCTAAAGCTCTGGACCGGCCTCGGTGGCGTCGCAGTTAGGCCATCGGTCAACAGGCTATTAGGTACTGGGTTCAGATCCCAGTCAAGCGGGCAGCATAGCCCAGTGGTACAGTGCCCGCCTGATGCGCGGTCGGTCTAGGATCGATCCCCGTCAGCTAACCACTGGGTTTTTTCTCGACATAATCATATGTCCGCCGCCGCTATAACCGTATTTATAATGTGTTGAGTGCGTCGTTAAACAAACCAATAATAATAATAATAACAGATCCCAGTCAAGGCATGGGATTTTTAATCCAGATACAGACTCCAAACCCTGAGTTAGTGCTCCGCAAGGCTCAGTGGGTAGGTGTAAACCACTTGCACCAACCAGTGATCCATAACTGGTTCAACAAAGGCCATGGTTCGTGCTATCCTGCCTATGGGAAGTGCAAATAAAAGATCTCTTGCGGCCAATTGTAAAGAGTAACCCATGAAGTGGCGACAGCGGGTTTCCTCTCAAAATCTGTGGTCCTTAACCGTATGTCTGATGCCATATAACCGTAAATAAAATATGTTGAATGCATTGTTAAATAAGGCATGTCTTTCTTTCTGAAGCTGTGGATGGCAACAAGTACACACACAAGTTGGTGATTATTATCGTTCAGTGACGATCCAGTGGTCGATGATTAATAGATCAATATGCTCTAGTGGTGTTGTTAAGCAAAACACAAACTTTCCTACAGTAATGAGGTAGCCATGACCATTTGATGTGTATGTTTAAACCGGTCTTAATGTAGGCTGTTGGGCTATTTCTTGCTCCAGCCAGTGCACCACAACTGGTACATCAAAGGCTGTGGTATATGCTCCTGTCTATGGGATGGTGCATATAAAAAAAATCCCTTGCTGCTAATCGAAAAGAGTAATCCACGAAGAGGCGACAGCAAGTTTCATCCCTCAATATCTGTGGTCCTTAACCATATGTCGACACTATATATAACCAGAAATAAATGTTGAGTGTATCGTTAAATAAACCACTTCCTCCTCCTTTTAATGTAGGCTTTAAACCTGTTGATCAGACAGCCACCCTAATAACAGTAATACTGTTTACTAAATAGGCAAATAATTCCAGATTTACATACATGTTTCAGGGCTAGGATTTAGCTTAGTTGGTAGAGTGCTCGCCTGATGTCTTGGGATCACACTCCCTCGGAGGATCCATTGTCTGATAGGGTTTATTCCCATCCCAACCAGTGACTGGTAGATAAAAAGCTGTAGTGTGTGCTGTCCTGCCTGTGGGAGAGTGCATATAAAAGATCCCTTGCTACAAATGGGGGGGAAAATGTAGCAGGTTTTTCTTAGGCTGTCTTATCAGAATCATCAAATATTTGACATCCAGTAGACGGTGATTAATAAATGCTGATGTAATGTTGATAACTTTACTTCTGTCATCACTTGTCTGGTATCAAGAATTCCAGTTACCGTTGTTTTAAATATATTTCCAGTACACGTATAGAACAACAAAAAGAATATGGTATATATATATGGTACAGGGGTGGGATGTAGTCCAGTAGTAAAGCACCTGCCAAATGTGTGGTCGTTGTAGGACCGATCCCTGTCGGTGGACCCGTTTAGCTGTTTCTCGTTCCAGCCAGTGCACCACGACTTGTATAGCAAAGGCTGTGGTATGTGCTATCCTGTCTGTAGTATGTTGCATATAAAAGCAGTAAGGGTAGTTTCAGAGTTGTTTCCTTGAATCCTTGATTCAGTATTTGGTGCATTGTTAGTTGAGTCGGTGGTGTCATGTGTTGTAAATGTTACTCATTTGGGTGGTATTGTTTGTTGAGTTTCAGTGTATCTAGGGTTGCCTTGTGATGGACCGTCCATCGTATCACGAAGTTGAAATCAGGGCCCATGCTTATAAAACTTAGTCTAGACTTTTAATACAAGTCCATTTAATATAATGTTATTTGAATGGCGTTGCCATGACTTTAAAGTTTGGACTTTATTAAAGTCTAGACTTTTAAGGTTTATAAAGGATCCAGTCTGCTGTTACGAGATAAGATCTTGGTCTGTTGTCTTGTCTGATGACTTTACCAGGTATCCAGGATTTGTTTGTATTGTCAAGAACTCTTATTCTCTGTCCCCTCTGAAGTATTGGCAGTTCAGCTGGCAGTGAGTGTGCATCGTGGTAATGTTTAATGGTAGTCTTGTCTTTCTTGTAGGTGTTTACGCTGGGTTTGCATTTTTAGATTGACTTGAAGGCAGTGTTGTTAATATAGGTCTGCCAAACATCATTTCGGCAGGTGATGGCAGGTTTGATGATACTGGTATTGCTCTCAGTTGTAGTAGTGCAATGTCTATGTCCTGGTTGGTGCTCAAACATTTTTTGCAGAGGTTGTAGTTCTTGGCACACGGAACATTTTTGGATCATTTTCTCAATGCCTTGTTCAAAATACAAATTCTTTTGTCAGTTTGCGTGTTTTCTTAGTGCCTTGACATGATGCATGGAGTTGATCAAGGATATCATTATGTAGTGTCTCTGATTTGGTTTTATCATGCTTAGCTTTCCTACACATACTTTCCCAGTGGCTTTTCGCACCACAGTATCTACACTCATCAAAGTAAGTTGGGCACCTTTTTGGTTTATGGTTTAACCCACAGTTTGGACATGGTTTGTGATTTCTAACCTTTACTGTATGGATGTCAGATTCTACAGTTGTTGAACCTGTTAACCTTTTTATTTGAATACAGCCTGCACTGATAACCTCATAACCTCAAGTGCAAGATGGAGATTAAACACTTGGTTTTTACAAGGTTATGCTGAAATGATTCAAATGGAAAGAAAGAAATGCTTTATTTAATGAATGAATCAACACATTGTATTTACTATTATATGGCATCAGACATATGGTTAAAGGGACATACCCTAGTTTTTAAACACTAAGACATAGTTTTGACTATTAGAGGCGTTTTTTGATAACTGAAATCATACTTTACTTAAATGTTATTGTATCCATTTCCATACATTTTGTTAACTGAAATCATACTTTACTTAAATTTTATTGTTTAAAGTATCCATTTCCGTACATTCGAAGTGTTTTTGGTCATCCTGATGTTTTTTAATATCACAAAATGCATTTCTCATATTTTTAAAAAGGCACGTGCCTCTGAGAAGTAACAGTTATGTAGTCGAGTTTTATTCTATTTTAGAGGTATTTCACCATTTCATAAAAATGTGTTACAGGTTTGTAAATTAAACTAAACTTAATGTTAATTTTCATGAACTGAAACTAGGGTATGTCCCTTTAAGGACCACACAGATTTTTAGAGGAATTCCGCTGTTGCCATTTCATAGGCTGCTCTTTCTGATTAGCAGCAAGGGATATTTTTCACTCCTTGGATAAGTGCGATCATGTTTGATGACATTGAAATGAACGTCAAGCAAACATCAAACTCCGGCCCCATGACAGTTATCATGTCGGTTAGCATTACTATGACTGACAAAACACCACTCCATATTGTTTTATTTAATGATGCCACTACAGCACATCGATTTTTTATCTTATCAGCTATTGGACATCAAACATATGGTCATTCTTCCCACAGGCAGGATAGCACAAACCATGGCCTTTATTGAACCAGTTATGGATCACTGGTCGGTGCAAGTGGTTTACACCTACCCACTGAGTCTTGCGGAGAACTCACTCAGGTTTTGGAGTCCGTATCTGGATTAAAAATCCCATGCCTCGACTGGGATCCGAACCCAGTACCTACAAGCCTGTAGACCGATGACCTTACTACGATGCCACCGAGGCCGCTGGTGATTCAAATGGTGTACTGGCAATTAGCAGTTCCACTATTCTTTCCTGGAGTTCATGTTCTTCAACTTCACACTTCAAAGCTGTGGTTTTACATCATGTGACAAAATCATCAACATTTTCATTCGGTTTTTGTCTAAACTGCATGAGTTCAAAACAACAAACTTGAAAATTATCTGGTCGAGTTTTGTTTGTCGGCTTCTGATAATCCTGATACATTTAATCGACGTAGTCCCTCGTTTCTTTTAAATATTTGGGGAGGATTTGTGATTTCTTCGTCCACACAATAGAGTTGTATAGTTTGTTTAAATAGACTAAAAGTTTCAGCAGTATCAGGTTGTGTCCAGTCCATAACTGAAATTCGCGCCATGTTTAATTTTTATTGAGTTCAGCACACATGGTTTGCGAGTGCAACAAACTTTATTTGGTATGAATTGTTCGATTTGAGTTTGGTTTCGGAGTGTTTATGCTTGTTCTGTAGTACCTACTGTTAGTATAGTTCACTTTTACCTGTTGCTGCCATCATGTTATCTTATTGTTAACATAAAACATATACATGCTTGAAACATGGTTGTATATAAAGTCAGGAATCAAAAAATATTAATCATTTAGCGGAACAGGATTACAGACATATTATAACAGTTTTAATGTAATATTTTAAATTAGATGGATTAAAGTATTTTAAATTTTAACCTAATCTTTTAGATGAACTAAACAAGCTACAGTGTATCAAGTTTTATTTATTTAACGACACACTCAACACATTTTAATTGCGGTTATATGGCGTTGCAGCCCTCGAAATTCGCGGCGGCTATCGACAATGCCGTCGCAAAAGCTATCGCAAAATTGATTTGCGACAGCATTTTATTGCGTCGCAAATCTGAAGGCATTTTTTTCTGAACTCAGGGTCCAATTACAGATCCCAGAAAAAAAGCGTTTATAATTGAATGTGGCCCAGTGTTTCCTCGATTAATATAAATCAGTTTATTCCTGTATAGAATCTTACGAAAGTAAAGTTGAGATGTCATGTTTTAGCATTAAACAAGCCACAGTGTATCAAGTTTTAACCTAATCTTTCAGATGAACTAAACAATCCACAGTGTATCAAGTTTTAACCTAATCTTTCAGATGAGCTAAACAATCCACAGTGTATCAAGTTTTAACCTAATCTTTCAGATGAACTAAACAATCCACAGTGTATCAAGTTTTAACCTAATCTTTCAGATGAACTAAACAATCCAGTGTATCAAGTTTTAACCTAATCTTTCAGATGAGCTAAACAATCCACAGTGTATCAAGTTTTAACCTAATCTTTCAGATGAACTAAACAAGCCACAGTGTATCAAGTTTTAACCTAATCTTTCAGATGAGCTAAACAAGCCACAGTGTATCAAGTTTTAACCTAATCTTTCAGATGAACTAAACAATCCACAGCTTATCAAATTTTAACCTAATCTTTCAGATGAGCTAAACAATCATATCAAGTTTTAAGTTAATCTTTCAGGTGGACTAAGCCAGTTACAGTGTATCAAGTTTTAATCTATTCTTTCAGATGAGCTAAAACAAGTTACAATGTATCAAGTTTTAACCTAATCTTTCAGGGCCTCGTTCCACAAAGCGATCTTAGTGTTAAGATCAGTTTCAGTGAATAGCTACCTTATGCTTTGTGGAACGGGGCCGAGATTAACAAAACAAGCCACAGCTTATCAAGTTTTAACCTAATCTTTCAGATGAGGTAGATGAACTGCAGAGACAGCTGGATCATCTGGGGCACGACAATGTTGCCAGGAAGTCGCTGGAGCTTGACGGCTTTATTCAGAAGAAAGAGCGACGAATCGGCGAACTGGACAAGATCATCGCTGCCAAGGACCTGGAGCTGGAACAGGTGAGGCTGAAGCTGAAAAAGGAGGAGGAAGAGTCTGCGAAGCGCGACAAAGCTCTCATCCACGGCTACACGGCTGAAATCAACACGCACAAGTCGCAGCTGGTCACACTCAAAAGTAAAATGGTCGGCCTCGAAAACAAGCTTCGTAAGGAAGAGAGCATCAGAGAGGATTTGAATAAACAGATCCGTGTTCTCAAGACCGAGCTGGATAAGACCGGTTTGGCGTCTGCCGTGTACGAGCACTCGACGGAAATCTCCAAATCCACTCTGAATGATCTTGAGAAGCGACTAGAGGCTGAGTGTGCCAGTCACTGTGAGACGAGGAACGAGTTGTCGGAGGTGAGCAAGGTCAGTTCAGAGAGGCTGGAAGAAATGACGGCGATGACACAGAAGTATCAGGAGTTAGAAGCGCGGGTCAAAGAGTTGGGCAGCAGTCTTTCTTCCAAAGATGAAAAGCTGGTCGAAGCCGAGTTCAAGCTGGAAGAAGTGAAGGCGAAACTCGAACATTTTGAAGAGGAGAACAAGATCTTGAAGTCGGAGATGGAAAATCTGATGAAGCAGGTTGTTGAGAAGCAAAACCAGTTGGACAGTGATAAAGAAGACTTTGAGAGAACCGTCTCCAAGCTGAAATCGGAACTGACTGAAAAGGATTCAGAGATTGAACAGCTGGAAAAGAGAGTGGAAGAGCTTGTTGTCGTGAACACAGAGCTTCGTGGAATGATCAGCCAAACCACGGATGTTCTGAACAGTAAGGATGCCGACATGAAGGACCAGCACCAGAAGCTACTAGCACAGCACCAATATCTTGAGGGTCAGTTTAAGGACAATAGTGACAAGTTGCGTCAGACTGAATTAGAAGTGCACGAACTGAAATCGAGTCTGACGTCAAAACAGATGGAATGCGAGTCACTGTCCATGAAGCTGCTGGTGATGAAAGAGAAACTGTCCTCCGAGGAAGCGGAAATCCATAACAGATTTACTCAACAGCTGAAAGAGATGGATGATAAATATAAAGCCACCATCAAAGATCTGCAGGACAAGCTGATTTCCAAAGAGAAGGAATTCAGTCAGCAGATGACTCTGAAAGAAAAGGAAGTGAAAGAGATTGAGTTAAAACTTGTTGCTAGAGAAGAGGAACTCCACAATGCTTTCAATCAGCAGCAGAATCAACTTGGCAACCTTCTGACGGAGAAGAATAAGGAGTTTGACGAAAAACTGGACGACTATGACAGAATTGTTAAAGATCTTCAAGGGATAAAACAGGAGACGGCGAACATTGAAAAGAAGTGGGTGGCTGCATCACAAGAGGTCAAACGCCTGCAGACGTTGTTGGAGGAAGATAAATTTGACCGTGTTGCCGTGAAATCGGAGTTGGAGAACAAGGTAAAGCAGTGTGATGACTTGGAAGTGGAGTTGTCCAAGGCCAACCATGCTATTGAGGCGCTGAAGACAAAGGAGAAGTCTTCTGATGGCCAGATCGATGAGCTGAAGTCCAGGCTTGATGAGAAAATGTGTGAGAATTCTGACTTGGCCAGCAAGTGTTGCGAGCTGAAGGTTGAGCTTCAACAGTTGCAGACGGATCTTGTGAAGCAGGAACAAGATCTTTCCCAGAAGAGTCAGACGTCTATTTCTTGCACAAAGCAGCTTCAAGACGAACTGGCAGAGAAGAAGGCTACCATCGAGAAGATCGTCAAGGAAAAGGAAAAGCTTGTAGACATGTTCAAGGAGAGCGAAAAACTACTGCAGACGTTTAAGGACAAGATGGAGAGTGTCCAGGAATCCATGCTGAAGTCGAAGGATGATTCTGAACGAAGAATTCTCTGTTTGCAGGATGAACTGTCTTCTAAGGAACGCGAGTTGCAGAATGTCCACCAGACTATGAACACGATGAAGAGCAAGTTAAGTGATGGAGATGCCCACGTGCAGCAGCTGAACAGTGCAGTCGTAGAGATTGCAGAACTCCGGTCGGCACTGCACATGGAGCAGACCCTCCACAGCAAGTACAAACAGGAGACGACAACTCTGGAGGAGAAACTTGAACATGAAGCAAATGAAAGTGAAGCTAGACGCATTAAACTGGAGACAGTTTTGAACGAGAAAACACAGCTTCACGATGAAGTGACGATGTTGAAAGAACAGTTTACAAGCGCTGAGAATGAGTGGAGAGAAATGGAGAGAAAGTTGAATGAAGAAAACAAAAAACTTCAACAAAGGCTGAGTGATGACCGTGAACATATTCAGCAGAAGATGAGCGATGAATGTAGCGTTCTTCAGCAGAGACTGAATGACGAACGCGAGGTGCTGGAGAACATGAGGAGTGAGATCGGTCGACTGAAAACCGACTTTGCCTCCATGAAAGAAGACAAGATGAAGGCTGTGTCCTCGCTACAGACAGAGCTGGACAGAGTGAATGAAGATCTTCTGTTGGCAAAGCAGACGTCAGACTCGTACAGATCTGAATTGGAGAGACTGAAAGACACGGAGAAGTCACAGTGTAGTCCGGTTTCATCTAGTGCTCAAGAGGGCCGGTTAACGGAGCTTACATCCGAGCTGGAGATTGCGAAAAAGCGAAATGCTGAACTAGAGCGGATTGTGGAATCGTACCGCTGTGAGGAGGTGGACATGCTGCCCGGCAGTAGTCGGAGACTGCGTAAAGAGAAGATCGAGATTGAGTTGAAGCTGATGAATGTGAAGCATGAGCTTGAACTTCTCAAGTCCAAAAGTGAAAGTGGAACAGCGAGTGAGAAGAAATCTGGTCTGTGCAGTTCGTCGGATTCCTTGATCAGCGATGAACTACAGAAGGTAAGAATTCTTATAGTAGAGAAATCTTTCTCGGTGTTCTTTGACTGTCAGGGCTTTAGATTGCATTAAAGTCGAGGCGATAAACGTTGTGCCCAAAATACAGATGCCCAAAATAATCATGCCCAAATTAAGTATAAACATACTGACCTCAAAATATCTCACCTCAAAACACTGAAATATTAAGTTTATTTTCATTAAAACAACTAGAAATGCATTTCTGAATATTGACAACTCTCCAGTAGCTGTTATAATGATAGTATTGACCTAAAATGACCTTCCTGTACTTAGAAAAAAGTCCCTGTTGTGCCCAAATTAGTGAGATCTAAAGCCCTGACTGTTTTATTAACTTGCAGACCCTGGTTTGAAGGTCTGTTACGAACTACATATCTACAAACCTGTAACACATAAAGTGGATAAAGTAGCAATAGACTGAAAGTGAAACGAGTCTGTGAGGGGAAATGTTCTCCAAAATAAGACTAAAGCTTCTTGTCTCTATAGCTGTTAGATCTAATGGTGAAACCAATAGAGATAATTTTAAACATTTATTTTGTACGTACAAATTTTTAATTTGTTTTTAAGAAATAAAATGAAATTTAACTTAGTACAAATATTAGAATGATCAGAAACATGTTTAATATACAGCCACTGATATTTTATGCAGAAAATATATTTGATATGTAATTACAATCGTTAAAAAGTCTGTCAATAACATTTAAAAAATTGCAGCAAACTCAGGAATGGCTCTTTAACAGAATCACAAGCTAAATAATAGATGAGAGAATTGTACATTTTTTAATAGTACAGTTTTTTTTATAGCACGTGAAGTCCTATGTAAACATACCTGCCAACTATTACGATTTTGGCGGAATAATTACGATTTTTTAATTCTCATTCCGCCCAACGAATTATAAAGATAGTATTCCGCTTTTTGAAAATCATTTCTAAAAATCGTTCAGTGCGTCCTTTAATCGGTCCTTTAAGTGTGACCCGATTCTAGTACTCGGGTACCATTACATTACACTGGTTCTGTTAGTGAATTACACGCATATCCATTAGTCCAATTGTGAGTTATGTCACACACATAATAAATTTCGACCAATCGTCGCTCGTGTTTCATCACGGGATCAATCATCCAAGCTGGCAAAACAAATTAAAAAATGGCTGTCCTTGTGATATTTCACTAGAATGCTGACTGAGAGAATTTTCTCAATTGTAAAAAAGAACAAAACAGAATTTCGGTCGTCTCTGTCCACAAAGACGCTCAACGGCCTGCTTACCACCAAACTGATGGGTGACGCCAAGCACACTCCATGTTATGACAAGTGTCATTCCCGTGAACTTCTACAGAAGTGCAAGTCTGCAACTTTTAATGCAGTGTGACAGCAGTTACATACATGTACTAGCTGAGTGTATAAAATTGACTAAAATGTTTAGGTTTGCACTATATACATGTACATGTAGGTCTCCAAAATTGCCAATTGGCTACTATTTTGAAATTATTTGAAAACAGTATATTTTACCTGTAGTTATTTTTTTAAGAAGTAGTGTATTTGCACCTTAGCACCATCATTGAAATTTGTAGTTTGAAAAGGCTCTCATGGATTATGAATACATTACACATGTTTATCTACTTCGATTGTGTTATACATGTTTTATATAAAGTACTTATGATGAAAACTGGTAAAAATCACTGCAAGAATGTACAGAAAATGCCTCAGAAAATGCTCCAGAATGCACCATTTTTAATATAGTTTTTCAAAAATGTTTCGGGGGTGGAGGGCATGCCCCGGACACCCCCCCCCCCCCCCAGGACTGCCAAGCTTTGCTCGGCCACAAGTACATTTTTAGGATTTTTCTTTCATTAAAGTTGGCAGGTATGTGTAAAAATGAACTGCTTTTTGCAAGCCTCTATTTCGAACCCCGTTGTTCTGTGGCCTAATCCAAAAAGCTCTCTTAGGCACTGTGAGATCACAAAGTTACAAGAGTTTAGTGAATTAGGCCTTATAGTTGTCACTGTGTATGTGTTGACAGAGTCAAAACCGTGAGTGGAAGCTAAGCCAGCAGCTGAAGCAGGCGAGCGGCAAGATGATGGAGAACATGGATAAAATAACTGAGCTCGAAGAAAGTCTGTCTGCGAAGGAGCTGACCATTCTGGAGTTGAACGACAGACTCAAAACTTTGCTGGTAATGTGAACTTGTCTTCATTGCACCAACCTGATAAAACATGTTCAGGGCTTTATTTTTAATGGGACTCAAAACATTTGATTTTCATTAATATTTCTTTAAGTAAAAAATCTAATTAGATTCATATAACCTCTTGACCAAGTGTCACCATTTACCACATGTTTCACGTTTCTCCAAGTGTCACCATTATCACATGTTTCACGAATTCTAAAATGCGACCATCTAAACATCAGATCCTGTCTGAATCGGATAAATTTCATAGGTCCACAGTGTGATCTGGTTTAGACCGGTTTCATTGTTTTAATATTGTTGTAGAAAATTGCTAAATGACCAATTAGTACATTTTACAAACTTCTTGAATCTGTGGTTTACAAGGGGGTGGGGTGTAGCCCAGTGGTAAGGTGCCTGCTTGATGTGCGATCAGTCTGGGATCGATCCCCGTTGGTTGGCCTATTGGGCTATTTCTTGTTCCAGCCAGTGTACCATGACTGTTATATCACAAAGGCTGTGGTATGTACTACCTTGTCTATATAAAGCATCCCTTGCTCCTAATCGAAAAGACTAACCCATGAAGTAGTGACAGCGGGTTTCCTTTCTCAATCTCTGTGTGGTCATTAACTATATTTTATTTTATTTTATTTTATTTTTAACGACACACTCATCACATTATAATTATGGTTATATCGGCGCCGGACATATGGTTATGTCGAGAAAAAAACCCAGTGGTTAGCTGATGGGGATCGATCCTAGACCGACCGCGCATCAGGCGGGCACTGTACCACTGGGCTATGCTGCCTGCTCCTTAACTATATGTCTTACGCCATATACTGTAATTCAGGAAATTAACGCGACATTAATTTATCGCGAGTCGATAACCCTAGCCAA
>JAECMU010202533.1:0-17548 GCA_016106625.1 Dracogyra subfuscus
AACCAAACTATTGTAATGTACCAGTGTAGTACACCGTTATGTCGTGATGTGAGGGAACTAGTGCAGCCTGCAACCAAAACCAAACTATTGTAATGTACCAGTGTAGTACACCGTTATGTTGTGATATGAGGGAACCAATGCTGCCTGTAACCAAAACCAAACTATTGTAATGTACCAGTGCAGTACACCGTTATGTCGTGATGTGAGGGATCCAGTGCTAAAATACATTAAAGGTACATGGTCCTGTAAAACATTGGATGGTACTTTGGCTGAAACTTGCAGTATCTTGATTAAAATATTCAAAATCAAACAACTGTGTGGGAATTCTCCTCAGATCAACTGTTTTCATCTCATGGAACATTGTGTTTCCTCACATTTTAATCATCCTTTCCTCCAAAATGTGTCAGATGGCACAGATTTTAACCTAGGATTTCAAGAATTTCCAGCATCCCTCTAGATTTCCTCTTCTTTACAGTTTACCAACTCCCAGCCCTGACATCCACTAAAAACACTGTGTGGTACTTTAGTTGAAAGCTAGTCTGTTACCTACAATATTAATTTCATTACATCAGGCCCATAATTACAAAACGTTTAAGAGTCTAGACTCAAGATTTTAATGCCACGACAACACCATACAAACTGAATGGGTGTCATTTCATTAGAAATTTTAGTCTACACTCTAAAGTTTACAAGCACAGGCCCTGGTGTCTTTTTAGTTGTCTTAAGGAGATGCCACACCTCAACTGATGAAACTGGGTTGTTTGTCTTGTCAAAACTGTCTATTCTTGTACGAGGAACACCTTTAAGCTAAAAACAGTGCATGATGCGACTGTTTGGTATACCCTTGAATTTTAATAATATTAAATTTGTGCCAATATGTTTTAAAAATACATCCTGTTGAACAGTTGGGTTTTTAATTACAAAAACACCAAGCTTAAAACTGACAATGTATATAAGTACCTTTTTCCGTAGTTTCTGAATGCGATTAATAACCTCGCGGGCTATTCCTTCATCCAGCATCGTCTTGTCTGGGGTCACATCCAGCAAAATAAGCAGCTACAAAACAAGAACAAAAATTATTTGTAAGGGAAAGGGAAAGAATACTTTAGGTATTTAATCATACTGTAGTTATTTTGAGACTTAGTTCAGATAGAGGACATCAATACAGTCAGAAACTAGATTTTAAGCCTAATTCCAATGAATAGCAAACAGGGATGTTTCAAACACACTTTCCAAGATTCCATTGTTTTAGCACTTACAAAGAAAAATATGTATCAACCAAGGGTGATCGATCCTGCATTTCATCACACCTCCAGTGAGAGTTTACCACTGACCTACATCGTGTCTTGTTCATATTATGAGATCCAATACTTTGGAGAAAACTTCTCTTTTATAGATACATATCCAGTCCTCAAACAAGTGCATTCCTCCCCACGCAAGTGGTTTGGTTCGAACATCCCAACAGCCAATGGGATGGCCTAAATTATTCTACTGCCTACTGCTCTCCAATTCCGGTCACATGACTGTAACTTCCTTCTTTTTCCCTGAGCGCCTCGCACGGAGAACAGGAAACGGGGAGGCCCGGGTGGGATGAAATCTTTAGGACTGATAGTGTATCTATAAAAGAGAAAAAACTCCACATTTTCTCCATTTCTTTTCACATTACCAGTCCTCAAACAAGTGCAGCATTCAACAGATGGTGGTGGATGCCGAGATCCGTAGATGCTTCTTGTAACTCCCCAAGACCGGATAGCAGCTGACTAATGGAAGAATGAGGCCAACCATGGTAATTCCTCCTCCTAGGGATGCCCGTCACAGACCAATGCAGGTGAATGGTGGCATCTGTCAGCAGTGGCAAGTACAGCCCCAGTCCACGGGGTGGAAGTCACGTCATACTGGTTCTGACAGGGTGGAAAGACGTAGCCACCAGGGATGCATGTCTTAGGTAACCCTCACAGCCCTCGAAATTTGCGGCGGCAATCGGCAATGCCGTCGCGAAAGCTATCGCAAAATTGATTTGCGACAGCATTTCACTGCTGTTGCAAATCTGAAAGTGATGAAGACTGTAGGCATTTTTCTCTGAACTCTGTCCAATTACAGATCCCAGAAGAAAGAAAAAATTATAATCTAGTGTGGCCCAATTAATATAAATCTGTTTATCCCAGTACAGAAGCATACTAAAGTAAAGTTGAGATGTCATGTTTTAGCATATTATTACTGCAGTATATTCATATATGAATAATTTTGATAAAATAATCGTGTTTTTTTTAAATTGCCACCGTAGTGCCATTGCAAAATTGAGTTGTGACGGCACTTAGTTGCCGTAGCAAACGTGTCCGAATTTCAAGGGCTGCCCTCACATCTTGAAGAGTTATTTCTCAATAACAAGTGACAACATAATGAGGTGCATCCGTCAGAACATTGAACAACAAGACACCTGTGTGTTTTCTGTCTAGTACTCCAAAGAAAATGTTAGTTCAATAACGACAACAATAACCACATGCAGTGCAGTGTAAGTTATCGAGACCAAAGTTTCGGCACCAGTGCGTGAACTGTGCAAAAGAACAAAAGTCTAAGCAATCCTCACCTGTCGATTCGATGGACATCTCAGGATACAGCCCAGAATCGAAAAGAAATCAACGGTGACGAGGACGGCTGGTATTCAACAGAGTCTGTGCAGCGACAACTGGACCCAGATGATGGAACCCCTCAACGTTTTCTGTGAAGATGTCCCACAGATAATAGTTGGCGAAGATGGAGTCCGTCGCCCAGTAACAACCCGTGTTGATGTGTTGAATGGGCGTGTTGCAATGCAGTGACATGGTGGCTGCAAAGGCACGAAGTTCATGCGGATTAGTAGCAGATGGATACAAGACCAGATCCAGGTGGCCACCGTGTTCTTGGTAATATCCCGCAGCCAACTCTGATTATGAAAGAAACAGTCTCTTGCGAGTTTGACAAAAGGATCTGGTTCTCTCAATGTACAGGTGCACTGCTCTGACAGGGCACAATGCCAGGTCCTCAACGTCTGCTGGACCAACAATAGAGGAGAGAGCCTGCACAACATATGAACGAGGCTCTTGGTCGGGTAACTGATTCTTTGCAACAAAGTTCATGAGTAACCCCAAGTTGACCGCACGATGATCTCGGTGAAAACGTACCAAGTCTACATCAAGAGCATGGAGTTCTGAGACACGAGCAGCTGTGGCAAACCTCAGTAAAAACACTGTCTTCCGTGCCAAGACTCAAACGGTGCAGTCGATAACGTTCGTAAAATGAGATTCAAGTCCCAGCGTGGTGGCCGAAACCGTTGGACTTGATCTTCCAGGCGGAATCCTTTGATCATCTTATGGATCTCCGGAATACCTGACAACTTCATTCCAGTAGCAACATCATGAACAGTAGCGATGACTGAAACGTACCGAGCGTAAGAAGTCTGTAAGTACAGCAAGACGAGGTATCTGGATCGTCTGAGGTCTGAGTTTTTGCCGACACACCATCGGTGAAAGCAAAGCCATCGGACATTGTAAGCCGCAGTAGTAGATGATCTGTGTGCTGTCAAAATGGCCGCCGTAGACTGCGAAGAAAACCCTTTCTTCTTTAAACTCTTGGAAATAAAGTCCACACGTGCAGTTGGAACAACTGTGAATGTGGATGGTACAGTCTTGACGTGGGATGAACCAGCAGATGATCTCAGTCTGGCAGTGGTAATGGATGTGGATCGGCAAGACGTAACAGGTCTGGATACCACATTCGGGTTGGCCACATTGGAGCAATGAGCAACAGGCAACAATGGTATTGCTGAAACCTCTGAAGCACCCGTGGAAAAACTGGTGGAGGAAAAGCGTACACATCCATCCAATCCCAGCTGATGGCCAAGGCATCCAGATCCAGAGCTTTGGAATCTGGCACCGGAGACACACACACTCGCAACTGATGGTTGAATCTTGGGGTGAAGAGATGGATGTTTGGTGTCCAAAGTCTGTCGCACACCCACTGAAACGTGTCTGGATGAAGCATCCATTCTGTTGGCTGTGGAGATGACAGGCAAGATAGCGTGTCTGCTAGCACATTGGAAACTCCCGTGATATAGTGAGCCCAAAGTTGTTGCAGAATCTCATCGACCAACTCGAAGAGACGAAAGGTCAACTGGCGTGAGTTCCACCCTGATGGTTGATATAAGCCGTCGCAGTGTTGCTGTCCGTGGCCACCATGAGCAAAGCCCTTGTCAACCTCTGTCGCCAATGATGGATAGCGTAGTAGACAGCCAACAAGTCCAGCATGTTGATGTTGAGTCCAAGTTCGTCGTGAGACCACAGCCCCGCAGTAGTCTGGTTGATGAGATGAGCTCCCCAACCTTCCAGTGATGCATCGATGAACAGGTGGTGAGTAGCGAGGAATGGCCGCATAGAGATACCTCCTAAGACGTTCGATCGGCACTGCCACCACTCCAGGCTGGAACGGAGATCGTCTGGTAGAGGGATAATCAAGTCCGGCATGTTGAGCTGAACAAACAGGTTGAGAAACACCTGCAGATGCCTCAACTGAAGACGACCTCCGTGTGTCAAATCCTGGGCCGACATTAGGAGACCCAGAAGAAAGTCAGTGGAGTGGTGAGAGCCCTGGCAATCATTGTCTGGATCTTCTCCCATCGGTCTAAAGGAACTTGAACGATGCCCAGGTCGGATCAAAGCCAAGCGCCTATGAACTGTAGAGACTGCGTGGGAGCCAGTTGAGACTTATCGATATTGATAATCCAACCCAGATACTTGAGAAAATCCATGATGAAGGCACTTCATCAGACAGTCGTCGAGGTACGGGTATAAGGAGATCTCTCTGCTGTGTAGGAACCATGACATCGGAGCCATGAGCCTGGTGAACAGCCACGGTGTGATGGATATTCCAAAGGGCAGGACAGTCCACTCGTAATGCCGGCCCTGTAGAATGAACCGAAGACAACGGTGACAATCGGCATAAATCGGAACGTGAAGGTAGGTGTCCTTGAGATCTAAGGAGGCAAGCCAATCCCCTGGTTGTACCACAGCAAGGACATCTCGCACGGTCAACATCTTGAAAGATGGAGGAGGAAGCAGGTAGTGGTCGTTGAAAAACACCATATTGTGAATCATTCACCGGTGAATCTTTCTTCGGTACGAGAAAGATGTCCGAGTAAAAGCCGGGTGTTAGGCGAGCTTCCAAAAGACTGCGAACAGCTCCCTTCTCCACAAGTTTGTTGACGGACTCCTGAAGGACCCTGACATGTGACACGGAATGCTGCGGCTCTCGAGGTGAAGTGGTCAATGGAGGGATGGAAGACAAGGGCAGCTGATACCCTGTCTTCAAGATCAATGTTACAAACGGATCTTGGCACAGTGTCCTCCAATTTCACCAATAATGGCGAAGTCGACTTCCGACAATGGATCTTTCGACCGGCGTGGTGCACGCCAGAAGCGTCAAATTGGAATCGGTGTTCAAGTTCAAAGTTAGGGGCAAGTGTAGGTCTAGGCAATCGAAGGAGTCCCTGATCGGTCAGCTGGCTTGCTCTGAGTTCTAGCAGGAGGGCTGGCTGGTCGTTTGACAGGAAATTTCTGTGCTGGTTGACTGTGAAAGGAACCTCTCCATCGCTTAGAAGCTTGAGGCGCAGGAAACGACGACTTCCGTTTTGTGGATTCCAGAGTAGAAATCAGCTGCAGTGCTTTGACAGTTTCAGTAGATTGCTGGTCCTTGTCATTAGCTCGCACGACATCCACGACCTTCCCAGCATGAGCATAGAAGACATTGAAGTAATGGAAGACGAAAGAAAGGCCAGCATCTGTGCCGATTGTTGAAACAGTGAATACCCATGGGCGTCCTAAGCCTGCATAGCGAGGAAGACATCGAGGTACGAAAGAACGTAGAGGCACCGTCTCTGCACTGTGTCCATGGACTGCACCTGCTTGTCTGTGAAGTCAACAGTAGTCGGCTTTCCCAACCGGTGTACGTCATCATCTAAAGCCGGAGCCACATCTTTGAAGGGCATGTTTAACACCGGATATATGCAGGATGTCCATGACGGAGAAGCAACGAAGGCAGCGGTCTCACGGAATGCGCAATCCAAGTCAGGAGCCACATCGGAAATTAAGGTGCCAGCAGCCAACGACCGGATGACGATATCTTCAGGAAGAATGTCAGACAAAATCATCGTGTCGGGCCCTTCTTGGAAGGTGTCGGTGGATGTGGCAGTGACGGTAGATGGCAGACAAACAATCCCTCATCGTCATGTGTTCCGGGGAATCAGGCTCATCACCAAAGTCTCACTGAACTCTTGTGCAGGCTAACTGATCAGTGTTGACCCCGAAACAGCCGGTTTGGGCAAGGACCCCAGAAGAAGCGTATGTAAGGCTTCCGCAACCGAGTCAGCAATGGACTAAGTTGATTCCACTTTTCTAGCCCTCGCCGACACCACCTTCAGATCAGCGTCGAACTTGGACGGTGACAATCTGGAACACAAGTCACATTTCGATGAGGTACCCGACAACCTGGGCACAAGTCGTGCGGGTCGTCACCAGCCATAAATTTCTTGCAGCGCAGACAAGATTTAACCAACCATTGGCCAGAAGTATCAGACATTGTAATAATTTCTCAATCTGGAATGAGAAGAGAAAGAAAAAAACACAAAGCCGGTAAACAAAGGATGCCATTTTTTGCAAATGGCAGCTAACACGACGACTGGGCGGAAAAATCAAACATTCCACATTAATTAAACACTTGGAAAACAAGCGAAATACGCGAAATGACACATAAAAGCTAACGAAAGCTATTGAAAATGGAGGTGAAAAACATTTCACCCAAAACCAATACAAAACCAAAGGTCATAAAAAACCCAATTAATTTGACTCCAACAGAGCCAAAGAAAAGACGTCCAGACCGTATCGCAAAGAAAAAAAGAAGGAAATTACAGTCATGTGACCGGAACTAGAGAGCAGTAGGCAGTAGAATAATTTAGGCCATCCCATTGGCTGTTGGGATGTTCGGACCAGACCACTTGTATGGGGGGGGGGGGGTGCACTTGTTTGAGGACTGGTAATGTGAAAAGAAATAATACCTCCCTGTGCATATTGCAATTGTGATTGTGATATTGAGATTATATTTATTGATGATCCTAATATTTTCCTACAGTGACATCCTGTCTTTTAATATTGTGAGAACCTAATAATTTAACTCATGAATACCCTGTTACTATTGTAATAACATAATATTTCCATTCTTCAACTTTCTCTTCAACTTTATTTGACAGTCAGGCCAATAGGTTGTTTTGCGAACACGATCAAAATATTTTTATGTGGAATAAATATATGGCATACAATTAAAATAGTGGCTCATTTTATAGAAAGATTGCCAAAATAATATTTCTGAGTGTCTAACGCCATTATTTTTGTATTTTTAAAGTTGCCCAAACAGGACTTTGTTTGCCAAATTAGATCAGGGCTCAGTTGTTCAAAGCACAGTTAAATTAACCCTGGGGTAGTCTAATTTTTTATTTATTTAATTTTTTGCATAAATATAACATAAACTTTAGATTTGATCATGTATTGATACCTTTGATTTTTCTAAATCAAGTTCCAACATCATGTCTTCAGTTATTAGTTATACTGATTCAGTCCTAGGTTTTGAAAATTTCTGTTAACCACTGATTGAGCAAACTAACCTCTCCCTCTGAGTGGGCCTCATACTGGCTGGCGTGCTGGTCTCCCTTGCCTTGGAAGGTGTACATGAGCCGCAGGTCTTCAGGCAACAGAGTGTGCCCACGCACCACGATCTCACCGGTTTTCTTGAATGCCACCAGCTGCGCGTCCGTCAATGTCTGAATGGCGGCCATCGTCGGCTTGAAGTCTCCTTTGAGCTTGATGCCAAGCACTTTGTGATCTGGTTCAGCCTTCAGGTGGATGCCGTACTTCTCCTTGTCGGTCGTTGTCGTCAACTCACGCACATTCAGCTCCTAGAATTATAGTTAGATTGATACGATTTTAGCATAATTAGTAACCTATAGATTTAAGATGTAAAAGTTAATTTAAAGATTTAAGTCAAATAAAGCCATAAATTTAACACATAATAGCTAATTCAAAGATATGACACAAATAGCTAATCCAGAGGTTTAATACAAATAGACAAGCCATAGATTTAACACATATATAGCTAATTCAAAGATATGACACAAATAGCTAATACGGAGGTTTAACACAAATAGATAAGCCATAGTTTGGAATTTATCCAAAAATATTTTCACGTTGATAATTTTCACAACTTCTGTTCATCACTACTCTGATGATATAATCTAAGGCAACAAATAGTGACCAAGTGAAACTATGTTGTAGTAAAAAAAAGACAAGGACTGGGATATGGAGGTGGAAAGGAAAACAAGTTTAGCAACAGGATGAGCTGCATTCAAGAAGAAATCAGATGAATTTTAAGTAAAGAAAGCAACAGGGTAAAAACAAGATGTTACTAAATTTCAGTCAGTGTGAACAGACCTTTAAGTTTTATTTGAACAACTCACCTCCAGTATGTATTTCTCCAGAGATCTGACATCCTCCAGTGCCCTGGGGTCTTGGTGAATAACCACCACTTCCTTCAGCGGATACTACAAACAGTGAAGTGGTAATCAGCGGAGGCTTCCAACATTAGTTTACATTTATGTCTTTCATTTTCACACTGGTCAGTTAACTTCATCTTTTTCACAATTAGTGTTACAAATATTTCAACGTATATAATTGTTCAGAATTTTAAAAAGTTTAGTTTTCTTTAACGACACCACTACAACACATTGATTTATTCATCATCAGCTATTTACTAAAGTAATTGTTTATGCTGTCTGAGAGAAAACGTGCTATAATTTGTTGTTAGTAGTAAGGAATCGTTAGTATGCATCATCCCATTGACATGATAGCACATACCATGACCTTTGATATACCAGTCGTGGTTCCTTGCTGTAGTGAGAAATAGCCCTGTGGTCCCAATGACATGGATCAATCACAAACTGACCACACATTAGGTGAGCACTTTACGACTGGACTAAGTTCCGCGTCCTTGTTCACAATAATGAAAAATCATCTTGTCCTTAGTTACTGCCTTTTAGTAATGTAATTGTAACAAGTAATCTAAAGTATTCTAGAACATGAACTGTTTTCTGAAATCGCGACATTGATTAATTTATGTTACAGACTAACAAACCTTTAGTGGTAAATTGTTTTCTGAAATCGCGACATTGATTAATTTATGTTACAGACTAACAAACCTTTAGTGGTAAATTGTTTTCTGAAATTGCGACATTGATTAATTTATGTTACAGACTAACAAACCTTTAGTGGTAACTTTTTCTGAAATCGCGACATTGATTAATTTATGTTACAGACTAACAAACCTTTAGTGGTAACGTCTTTCTGTCCCTAACAACACGACCCAATTCAATCACTGTCTGCATCACAGACACAGCATTCTCAATTTTCACATCAATCAGTGACTCCCTGAAATATATACATGCATTCTTATTTTTTACATCTACATAATTCTCATACAGAATTCTTAATTTTCATATCTATCAAAGACTCCCTGAAATAAAACATGAAAAAACAGACTTTGTTAAGTTTTAAAGCTATTGAATACTCCCTGAAATAAAACACAAAGAAACAACATTCTCAATTTTTACATCTATCAATGGTTCCCTGAACATAAAATGAACCACCCACCCCAGGGTTTTTAATTTGTAAATCTAACAGAAACATTCACAATTTTTAACTGTAGTTTCCACTACCTGTATATATGGAAAACCGAATTATCAAGCAGACTATAATAGAGGTCCATTATTGTTGCTATAAAAGTCATATTTTGCTGTTTTACATGAAATTTCAATTATGATAAATAACTACAAACTTATTAACTAACTTATTCCACACATTATCTTTGCATAAATAACTTGAGAATATCCAAATTATAATGTATATAAAAGCTCACAATACGACAAGTATTTTGTTTAGTCTGAACAATGAATTCCAATGAATTCCAAAGAATTATATGATGTATCTATCATAAACTGATTTGAATTTTCATCTCAATATATTTTTAAAATATTAAACTTAATTAAACTAATAATTTAATTAATTTTAAAATTGGTCAAATAAAATTAATTTTTAATTTAGTTCTATTTATCTATCTATCTATCTATCTATCTATCTATCTAATAAATTAACATATGCAAGTGCATATCTTTTACTATCTATGACTTGTAGTTCAGAAGAAACCGAGCTCAATGTAAAATGGTAATGTTGAGCTGAACACAAAAGATTATGCAGTTTTTACCAAAAAATAAGCATGATGCCATATAACCATAATTAAAATGAGTTCAGTGCATCATTAAATTAAAAAACAAATTCCCTCCACTGAAAATGTAACAACTATATCTCTCATTGCATTGACTTCACGATGAGACAATGAAGTCGTTGGAACTGACCTGGGGTGAGGCAACATGAGGAAGTGCACGCTGCGAGTGTCGCTCTTCTCGCCAGACATCGGCTCCAGCAAGTTGCGCATGTTCTGGTACATGTACTCTGTCAGGTGTGGAGTGAAAGGAGACTGGAAATACACACACATTGTAATCGGTTTTTAAAAGTTAGCATTACTAGGCACTGACATCCATGTAAACTGAAAACTCTATACCATAATTTAAAGAAACATAATTTTAACTACTGTAAATTAGAAAATATTAACGACCTTAAAATTTAGCGAAATCCATATCAGTGACATTTTGCCGACAAAACTATAGTGAGGTCGGCATATCAAACATAAAAAACTCCAACGTAAGCCAGTTGTTTCTTTTTTTACGAATGACTTGTCACAAGAACACTCTACACGTTTTGATGTTATAATGCGCACTATTTCCGGTTTTAATGTTAGCCTCAAACATCCAAGTGACGCTGCTTGTCTCCAAGTTAATTTTAATAAAAACATTACAGTGTTATACATCTAAATTAATTAGTGTTTTTTTTTAAATATTTAAATATTTATCGCTGACGAAACAACCACACATAATCAGTCCAATAAAAATGTGTTTTTGGAGTAGTCTATTGTGCATACAGGGGTCGTAAGCTGTTTTTACACTGAGACGTACTAGTATTCTTTGCTCTGGTACTGTTCTCACTTTGTCAAATAAAGAAAACAATGTTTTAGCATTAATAATCGTTATACCGTTGTTACCAAGCCCGTCTCAGAGCTGCCAACCCCTAGCCACATGTGAGAGTAGCATTCATGACAAGCTGAGCATAGCAAAATATATTTGAGCGTAGCATGGCCATGTCATAAACAACAGCAAAAATAAATAAAAATTTAAGCCGGAAACTATTACAAATGAGCATTTTTTCTCAACACAGACGCTCATTGGTTAATAATAAAACTGGGTCATGCTATTTTGAGCGTAGATAACACTTGTTGTCGGTTATGGGATATGGACATACCCGAAATGTAACGAATGTTGTCAAATAAGTCGGGCGATTTGTACAGGATTATGAAAGACCTGATTTTTTTTTTTTTTTTAAACAGCATCGAAATGCAATAAACCTAAAATTATTGTGCGATGTGATTAATACAAAATTTGAATGCTTATATTCTTAATTAAAGTTAAAAATTAAAATTACTCTATTCCGAACTGGTATACGTTCACATGCAATTTTCTGTGTTCATTGCATGCAAGCGTAGCATAACGGAAAACCTGTTCTTTGAAAGTTTTATAGTACGCAACAATGGGGTCGGCCTACAGTAAAACAACACGTCCGTTATTGAATACATCTTACTGTAATTGTTTTACAATAGGTCTTAAAACGTAAATTATACTTTTATGTGTTGGAATTTTAAAATGGCCACAGAAATGAGGAATTCAGGTTTTTTGTTACTGTATTCCAAGATTACGTCCAATTTTTAGTGGAATTTCCAGAAATCGCTAGATAGTTTTCAACTGAGCGTAGCGATTTTGGCATGAGCGTAGCAGCGTAGGAAACGCCAACTGAGCGTAGCAAATTACGCCCAAAGCGTAGCAGTTGGCAGCTCTGCCATCTGTCCCGGGACAAACCCCTGGTTATCCAGAGACGGGCCCCGGCACGGACATGCTCAAAACTCTAGTGATATGTGAGCATGTAAAAATTATTCGCACTCACACCATGCTCGTAACAATTCATTTTCATGGATTTCTTTTCTATGACAGAACTAATTTATTTTTAACCACAGTTATGTGTCTTTATTGCTAAAAGTTACAACATTGTAACTATAAGACTGTATTAATAATACTGACATTACTGCACCGGAAGTCATGATAGTTTTAATTATTGTGCCACGAACGGTAGTGTAATTGTTCAGTTGATTAATTCAAATAATTATTAAATATGTATACGTTTTAAGACTTGTTTAAAAAAAAAAAAAATGTTACTTTAGTTTATATTTAGCATCATGAAATGTTAGTGTTTTTTATGGCTTCGCTAAATTCGCAAATATTTTATGCTCGCCAATTTTATTCTTGTAAACATTATTTTAAGCAAACAAATCTGAAAAAAAAGTTTTAAAATTCCATCCTTGAACTTACCATAACTTTTATCATGTTGAAAATAACACTGAAAAGAGATTCCAGAGCTCGGAGGCAGTCGGATGGGCCACCATCACCCTGAAACACAGACATTCAATGAATGTATGTTTGTTTAACAACATCCCAGCACAAACAAATAGGAAGGAAATGTTTTATTTAATGATGCACTCAGCACATTTTATTTACAATTAAATGGTGTCAGACATATGGTTAAAGACCACACAGATATTGAGAGAGGAAACCCGCTGTCACCACTTCATGGGCTCCTCTTTCTGATTAGCAGTGAGGGATCTTTTATATGCACCATCCCACATACAGGATAGTACATACCACAGCCTTTGTTACACCAGTTGTGGAGCACTGGCTGGAACAAGAAATAGCCCAATGGGGCCACCGATGGGGATTGATCCTAAGATAAACTCACTAGACACAGGCATCAGGGTACTGTATTTTAAAAGCTCTGGTAACCGTAACTGGTGGTTATTGATACATGTATATTGATTTCTACAGTTCTTGTTTTAATAGTCATCTACTCTTGTTTTAACACTGATCTGTTACAACTTACCTTCAGTCTCTTTCTGTTCATACGCACATACCAGTTTGTGAGCTGGTCGACAAATTTCACCAATCTCGGAACAACCGTGTACAGATGGTAAGCTAGAATGAAGACAGACATAAAATTAATTGTACGAATATGAAAACTTTCAACTAAAACTTCCTATTATTATGTTCTCATGGAAATTATTTTGTTGTACATATGCTAAAAACAAAAGCCCCATCCCACCCACTCCTAACCTAAACATTGATTGTAGCTTATCATAGAAAGCTGAGATGAACATCCAGAGATGCAGCTGTGACCCACTTTCATAAATATAAGTTCAGACAAAACATCAAATCTTTACCATACTTAAACTACTGGTAAAAAATTAATATGTGAATATAATGATCTGTAAAGCCACTCAAGGAATTTATAACGGACAACTGCCATCTCATATAACTTTTAAGTCATTTTTTGTCCTGTTTGGAACTCACCCTTTTAAAAAAAAATGTCTGAAGTTTGAATAAAGTTGTAGAGAGAAAAATCTGTAGACTAGTATGTACAGCATTGGGTGTAGGAATAATAGCTAAATTACACAGGTTCATCTCATTGTTTCAGTTTTAAAGTTATTTTAAAGTCTTTCGGTCGGGATAAAACGAGACCCGTACGCGACATGGCACACAGAATTTATACATTGCAACCTCAGAAAACATTTACCTGCCATTTCTTTTTTCACAAACTTGATCAACGACTGAGAAAATGACAGAATCCAACGGTCCATGTAATTCTCTGACATTTCCATCTTGGTGTCACTGTAGACCAATTTCACACCCTCCTCCTGTTACAATAATAATAATTATATTTATCTTAATAAAAAGATGATGATGAATGATAACAACAACAATAATAAAAAAAATAAAAAGAGTACTGCAATACACGGACCAACAAATTTTTATATCTTCTAAATTCATGGGCTATGACTGTCAAAAATGGGTCAAATGTGATCTGTAAGTATATGATAAAGCTATACAAAATATTTAACCTCAATGTCTTGAGGCATTACAAAACAAATCTGGAAAACAATGTGGGACAAGCAAACGGACAACAGAAACAAAACCTATAGTCACTTCCCGTTAGACCTGAAGGAGACTATTAACAGACCTGCCAACCATGCGTGTGATATGTTAGTAGCAGACAGTGTGTAACAACATTTAGAGATGTTGTTGAAAATACGAGCACAAATAAACTAACTCAACGAGATCTCGCGAGAGTTTTACAAAGAGTTATGCATTACTGTGAAGTGCATGATAAACCGATAGTGTTACACAGTGATTCAAAGAAACTGAATTTTAAAAATCATTTTAGCACATTTACACCAATATTTCAACTAATGTAACACAGTCCACTGCTACTTGTCAGTATCCTGTTCATCCAAGTCGATTGCTTTAATATTTGATGTAATATTATAACAATAATAATTGCAAAACCTACCCGCTCCAGTCGTTCGACATTCTGCATGAGAAATCGGTATGCGTTAAACCATGGCAGGAAAACATCCTTCAACACATCGCGTACTCCATCTTCCTTGAACTTCAAGTTCTCTGCTCTCACCGACGGCGAGTTTACCAAATAAAGTCTACATGAAAACAAATACAAATACAAATAAACAAGCATTATGAGAGTACTGCTAAAGCAATACATGTCCCCTAGCTAACCCATTAAGTCAATATCTCAAGACCTTCTGAAAAAAGTATGAAAAACTAATTTTCACATCTCAAGCTCAAAGACCATAACTCCGTCTAAAATGGGTAAAACGCCATGAAAGTAAAACTTGATCTGTAACAGTACATTATAAAGCTATACACAAACTTTCAGGTTAATATCTCAAGGTGTTCTAAAAAAACACATACAGAAAACAAATGTGGGATAGACAGACAGACGGACAAAGATGAAACCTATAGTCCCATCTAGCTGGACTGGTAGGGTACTAATAAATAAATAAAACCAAGGTATGGAATCTCAGTAACTGCACAGTGTTTTGTACTTTCATTGTATGTAATTAATTGATAGTTAAAATGTAACATTTATCTCAACAAGAAGGGCAAAGCTACAATGACTCAAGAATGATGTACAGGCTAGGGGTTTTCAAAGTTATGATGACTCATGAATGATGTACAGGCTAGGGGTTTTCAAAGCTATGATGACTCATGAATGATGTACAGGCTAGGGGTTTTCAAAGCTATGATGACTCAAGAATGATGTACAGGCTAGGGCTTTTCAAAGCTATGATGACTCAAGAATGATGTACAGGCTAGGGGCTTTCAAAGCTATGATGACTCATGAATGATGTACAGACTAGGGCTTTTCAAAGCTATGATGACTCAAGAATGATGTACAGGCTAGGGCTTTTCAAAGCTATGATGACTCATGAATGATGTACAGGCTAGGGGCTTTCAAAGCTATGATGACTCATGAATGATGTACAGGCTAGGGCTTTTCAAAGCTATGATGACTCAAGAATGATGTACAGGATAGGGCTTTTCAAAGCTATGATGACTCATGAATGATGTACAGGCTAGGGCTTTTCGTAGAACTAAGATACCTTTGAAAATATGGCTCCTGAATAGTAAAATTAACAAACAGGAAATTCAGGAAAATATGGTCTTCACACATTCAGCACTGAAGTTTCACAGTTGATTTGAAGACATGGCTTAAGTTTTAAACTGCCAATATGGTCATCGTACCTGAGAGCATCAGCTCCATACTTGTGGACGATTTCCATCGGGTCGGGGTAGTTCTTCTTCCTCTTGCTCATCTTCTGACCATCTCTGAAAACAAGAAATAATTAGTCTTCATTTAAACATTTAAAACCCCTTGACCCCCTGGATCCATGTTTGTTAGGATCTCATTCAGCAGAGTTTTTGTTAGGTGAAATTGATGTTGAATGAAAGAATGAATGAATGAATGAAGGAATGAAAGTTTCTTTTGTTTAACAACACCACTAGAGCACAATGATTTATTAATCATTGGCTATTGGATGTCAAACATATGGTCATTTTTAAAAGCATATACAGGAAACCAGCTAAATGTTTTCATTACCAGCAAGGGATCTTTTATATGCACCATCCCAAAGACAGGACAGCACATACCACAGCCTTTGATATAGTCAAAAAGATATATATTGGTTAATATGATGTTTAAAAGTAGATGTTAAAAAGACAGAAAGTAAGCAGTTTTAGATGCAGTAAGAAAGGAGATAACTATTTGTTTGAAAGTGCCTCAGTACATATGAACTCTGACTGATTGGTGTCTAACATATGGTAATTCTTACACATGGTCCATGAAGTGGAATTAATCAAGGGTACTCACCCAGCTAACACCAGCCCATTTGCTACTAGATTCTTGAATGGCGGTTTTCCAAACAGCAGTGTAGAGAGAACAAGCAATGTGTAAAACCTGGAACACAAACACCAAGAAAGTCATTTCTTATTTTCATACAAGTTATATAACATTACATATTGACAGCATGACTATTATAAATAATATATAACAATAGTATGAAAGGAATTTAACTTTTAGTAAACACAGAATATTTATTTGAACCTTAACAGACAAAGGAAAAAAGCAGAGAAGAAAAGTGATGCTTACTAAAAATACTGTTATTAATTTGGTGAAGTTTGTTTTAAAATGTGTAGGTAAATAAATCTTTCTTATAAGTTATTAAATTCACTTTGTGTCTTAGCTTGTCCTGCCTCACCTCTCAAAAAAAGAAGAAAAAAAATCAATTAAAAAAATACCACACACACCAAATTCCATAGAAGTAATATACTGTTAATTCACATTTGGCAAATGATAGATTCAATACTCAAACTATTAATGTGCCTCTGTCCAATTAAGGTCTCATGTCATGTCATGTCATGTCATAGGGTTTTACGTGCACATTCAGAACAAGCTGTTGTAGCGCACGCCTGTCTTGGGCACAGGAGCCGGCCTCAGCATTCTCCTCCGTCCAGGACAGGAAAGGTGAGGTGGGAGAGGAGGGACCACCTGCACTGGCAGATGCAAGGGAGCACCAGCAGCCCGACAAAAGTCGGTAGCAGGCTCGGGTAGGCACGTCCCTATCAAACCCAGCTTAAATACTAAGACATGTTCGTTAGGGCGGGCGATCACAATCATTCATCGATAGTCGACTAATTTATGTGAACGTGATACGATAGAAAATGGTGGTGTAAAAAACAGTGGTGCCAGACAGAGATTTGAGACTTGTTTCTACAATACATAAAACATTAGCCCAAAACACTTGAAAGTGTGTCACTTTTGAAAACATGACAAGAAGCTGGTAATTTTGTTCATGCTTGGGTATTACTGACATTCATTCAGCAATCTTGTGGAGTACACTTCTATAA
>JAECMU010202536.1:0-11170 GCA_016106625.1 Dracogyra subfuscus
ATGTTCGACTAGTTTCGTATAAATTACACCACAACACGCATTATAAAAGGCATACGAGTCTGGCCGGGGTTTAGAACGTCGCCATGCGTGTCTGCTGCTAACGTAATTGGCTGCGAGAGGAAGTGACTGCTAAAATCCGTATGGTATTACAAAATGGCGAACATTGTTCTAACTGGCTAGTAAGCATTTGACGATATGCGTTAATGACAACAACTCGCGAATGAATTAAAAGTGCAGTTATGCTTGTGTTTGAACTTACTGTCCGAACCAAAATGTTAACAACTGCCAAAAATTGCTCTCCTACCTTTATTATTTGGTAGATTTTACTCACATTTTGTCCAGACAGAAATCAAGGAAAAACCATTGCAATGACACAGATTCCACATACTAAATGATAACTGTCACCAACATCGACATCGTAAAAAGCATGTAATTTTGTGCCGGCTGCATTTTTACTTTTCATGGAATATTCTTCAAGAGGGGTGAAAGGATAATCTAGCAACATCATAACATGTTATTATATAAAAACAAACGTGATGACGTCATATTAATTTTTTATATTATTATTTGCTTATTTAAATATACCACTAAAGATCATTATTTTATATTAATTATGCAACATACTTCGGAGGCTTTCACCCCTCTTGAAGAATATTCCATAAAAAATCAAAATGGCAGACGGCTAAAAATTGCATATATTTTTCCGTATGCAATCTCAGAAAAGTCAATACTGAAGACATCATTATAGTTTCATATGTGAAAGCTGTGTCACTGTAATGGTTTTTTAACGTGTGTGAACAAAATTTTGGGAAAATGTAACGGTAATTAAAGGTAGGAAAGTAATTATTTGTAGTTGTTAACATTTTGTTTCAGACAGTAGAACTTGACTGTATACGATTGAAATCGGACAATGCAGCTTTAATTAAACATATTCATTACCTGAAAGTATACTAAGGCTAGATTTAATTAATTCCAACACTTATTTTCAAAATTTCAAAATTTAGGATTTTCACCAAAACATTAGGGCTTTTTTAGGATTTTGAAGCTTTAATAAGGAATATTAGGGCTGCTGTCAAAAAATAAGGAAAATTAGGAAAATAAGGGCCCGCTTGAAAGCCTGTTAAGGACCACACAGATATTGAGGGAGGAAACCTAGTCGCCACTTCATGGGCTACTCTTTTCGATGAGCAGCAATGGATATGTTATTTGCACCATCCCATAGACAGGATAGCACATACCACTGCTTTTGATGTACCAGTCGTGGTGCACGGGCTGTAGTGAGAAATAGTCCAATGGGCCCACCAATGGGGATCGATCCCAAACCGATCACGCATCAAGCGGACGCTTTACCACTGGGAAATGTCCTACCCCCCCCAATGAAATAAGCTTCTGTTTAGGTTTTCCTGAGTTTAAGTGATAACCGAGTGATCTGGTACATTCTGAAAAAGTAAAGGTCAATGTCTGACGTGTCCTACATGGTCAATGTACCAGACATGGTGCACTGGCTGGAGCGAGAAACAGCCTAATAGGCCCACTGACGGAGATCGATCCCAAACCGACAATGAATCAAGTAAATGCTTTACCACTGGGCTACATCCCCCCCTTCCTCCCCGGGCGAGTGTGGAGGGGGCCAGTAGTGATCACTCACCTTTAATGTTAACAACTCAGTAGATACATCTCACATTTCCATCAATCGATATCCTAGCTAACCTGGCTATCTGTACAATGTCCTTATTCCAGGAGTCAATATTTCAAAATTTAAGTCGGTTGGTGCGACTTTGCACTTTCCACGAGGTAAACGATTGTTTGTTTGGTTGTTAATTAAATCAGTATAAGCAGTGCACTGTCTAATCAATTACCTCAATCAGGCACCGATCAAATGTTCACCTGATTGATGGTTCCTATAAATTTAACATTTCATAACCGACATGCAAACAGAATGACAGTTCACATGTAATGTGCTGCTCAGATATTCTTGTCCATACTAGCAAGAGAACTGATTTAGTAACTAAAGGGTCATTCTTCATTAAGTGCTATTTTTTGGTTACCTATTCCAGAATTTATCACATTTGTTTGTTGGATAATAGCAAAACCGCTGCACAATTCCACCAATCAGACGACTGATTTAGTAACGAACCTGGCTAGCACGTAGATCTGTCGGATGACTTTATTCTTGTCTATACTAGCAGACCCATCACACGTTCCCTTCTCAGATATCTGTTCGACCTTCTGCAGGGCTACAGACGTCACATACTGTACAAAGTCAGCATTTCCTCGCAACACATCTAAACTTTCTTTATGGTCCGATACTGTATCACTACAAAACATTTAAAGTAGCATTATCTAAGTGGCATATAATTTTTTCATATTAGTAAAAAAAAAAATGTTTATCATGAATATATATATTTACACAGAATTATCCAACTGATAAACATTTTTAGTTTTCTTGATCTTCATGAATAATATATATTTAAAGTAGCATTATTTAAACTAGCATGATATAACATTTTAATTTGTTTCGTTTTTTTAAACTTAGTTCAAAACCTTTAACATCTAAAATGGAATCATAAACATAAAAAACCAAAACCCACCCAGCAGTAATTTTAATCTCTAATTATGATAATTACCTGCAATTCACGAAGACAAAATTTACTCTTGGATGTGGAGGTGGACAGCAAAAGAAGTTGAAAGATAGGAGGAATTGCCAGATCGGGAAGAAGTGAGATGGAATTCAAAGGAGAGAAAGGAAAGGGGGCAGTGGGATGAATTTTTTTTTTTTTAAATTAGCGATCCATTTGGAATATTTCAAATAAGACAAAAATCTGTTGGTTTTATAGAAAACAAGTTTTATCAATCTAAAATTAATATAAACAAATGGCCTGAACACGCAGCCTTGGTTAAAAAATATTTATAAACCACATGAACAAGAGGTAACCAGACATCGAAGTAAGTCGAGAACAGTCCTTCAGGTTACTACATGTAACAAAAGTTGAGACCAGTCTTTCGTTCTCAACAACAATTACAATGCTAGTTTCATTTCCAAACGTAAAGCAGGCAATGCATTCTGGACTTCTGCTTTTCATTTTCTCGTAAGGAATTGCATTGATGTACATGTGCATTTGTGCAATTGCAAGCAATTATAGTCATTCTGCATTTAAGCAGCGCCCACTACATAAATTTACTTCCGGATTTCGTTACCAGAGTATATTTTGTGGTGACCTGTAAGTGGGTTAGCAGACACAATGCTTATTTCGATGCCTAGGTAACAGTTATTCTAGATGAGTCAATCACCTCAATAGCGCCTTTATCATGGATACCACACATGGCAAAGACATCAAACTTTGTGGTAACCTCCCAGATGCCTTTCCTTTCTTCCCAGCAGCTGTATTGTTCTTCTCCCGAATCACATTACTCAGCTTGTGATAATTGTCATACAGATTTAGAATCTGTTCACTGCCAACCAGGCTAAAACAATATAAATTCATGATAATTAAAGTCCTTTTTTTCCCCTTCTTTTGAGGACAGGGTATGAAAAGGATTGCTTATTTATAATGACACACTTTTACAAAATATTCTTCAGCACTTAAGCTGTCAGTCTCCAAATATGAAGTGAAATTGAAATTATTAAATACATTTGTTATAATTCTGCCATAAAAGTAAACTAAAAATTAAAAGGACAATTTTAAAGATGTTATCGACTAACAGAGACTTTTTAGTGATTGCAATTACATATCAAATATATTTTTCTGCATAAAATATTAGTGGCTGTATATTAAATGTGTTTCTAATCGTTCTAATATTTGTACTGCGTTAATTTCATTTTATTTCCTAATATATTGTTTGGGCTTCTTACAAATATTAAGACGACCAGAAACACTGATACAGACACTGAACACTGAACAAGAAAATATATTTAATATGTAAGTGGAAATATTTTATTAGTCGGAAACATCTTACAATGCAGCAAACTCGGGAATGTACCTTTAATGGATAGATAATAGTAAGAGAGCTGCTGTATACAACTGGTCAAGGTACATGTACATGATGTATTAAGTACCCAATTTCAAAAACATTTCAAACTCATAACCACCTAGATGGGGCACTTGTAGTCTGTTTTGTTTTTATTATGTACCCTCCAATTATTTTCTGGCAGCTTGAATATATAATGACAACTTTAGTTACCTGAATTGGCCAGACACAAATGTGTACTCCATGAGAGTTTCGTATGTTCCCAGGACAAGGATAGCGTAAATATTGTTTTTGATGCCAACACTATTTGCTAGAGAAAAATCTGCTGATTTATCCTGAAAGAAAAATAATTTTAAAATATAATAAAATCATTACAAGAATTTTGAACCAGAGAATGTATCTACAGAAAGGATTCGACTGTACAACCCAAACATTTCCAGTGAACATCCTTCCTACTAAGCTAGACAGATCTGCCAAGCCCAAATTCAGCCAGCTTTTCTTTTTTTTGCCAACGCCTACACAATATTTTAACGGGTTCTCGAAGTGCTATTTGGTTTATTGTGTAGCGTAAAGACCAGTCTAGCAAACATTAGCGACAAGCGGTTGACTGAATTTACCCGAGAAGTCAGAGTAGCAATCCAGACAAACTGAATAGTAAATGATATCTTGCTAGGGATTTATGAAACAATCCTAGTGCTACGAAATCGTAAAACAATCGTAGGCTCTTAACATCATAGCCTACGATAGTTTTACGATTTTGTAGCTCTAAGATATCTTTGAAAATGTGGGCTCTGGTCATAACATGCCTGAACACCATAAAGAATAGCAAGACAAATACGACAAGATAAAGCTGAACACTGAATTATTTCCTCTATCAGTTTTTGTTTTCTGTGTAATAGTGTGCAGCAAATTTTTAAGAAAAAGCAGTGTAAACATTCCAGAAACATCCATTCTTAGAAATTATCTCAAATATTTTTTTTATTAAACACAAATGCTCACTGATCAATAGTGCAGGCTAGGTAATTTAACAGCAAAAGACAAGGTTAAGTTATTTTTAGCAACGCCAGATACTGTTAGGACTTGATGTTAGCAACCTTAGTTGGAGTTATCTCCCTTGATGTATTGGACAAAAGTAATTGCCCTTGTTTTTTGCTCTTCCTTCTCCTTTTGTATTTCTCCAGTTGTTGTGTTTCACTTTCTAAATTTGGAGCACAGTTGGCAGGTCTGATTAGATCCTGTCCTTCCAAACACACAAGCTAAATATTACGATTCTCCCATCTACTAATCAATCATCTCACTATGGTTGTATGGATAACCGAAAAAGCATATGATATATAATTGGTAGTTTACTAAATGAGAAGGAAACTACGGACCAGTTCAAAGTCTTCCATGTCACAGGTCGCCATTCTCTTGGACAAGGACTTGAGAAGATCTTCCAACTCGGACAAAATGTGGACCACTTCGTCTTCATCATCACCATCGTCGTCGTGATTACGTTCACGGTCCGACTGTATCCTTCTTGATTTAATTACACACAGCTGACAACTCGTCAATAGGTGAGCCTGAAACAAAACATAACTGTATTCATTATAGCAGCAATAGGCCATCAGTATACTTTTTTTTTTTTTTTTTTGGTTTGTTTAACGACGCACTCAACACATTTTAATTACGGTTATATCGGCGTCGGACATATGGTTATGTCGAGAAAAAAACCCAGTGGTCAGCTGACGGGGATCGATCCTAGACCGACCGCGCATCATGCGGGCACTGTACCACTGGGCCACGCTGCCCGCTACCATCAGTATACAGGCTGGTAGGTACTAGGTTCGGATCCCAGTCGAGTCATGGGATTTTTAATCCAGATACAGACTCCAAACCCTGAGTGAGTGCTCTGCAAGGCTCAGTGGGTAGGTATAAACCACTTGCACCGACCAGTGATCCATAACTGGTTCAACAAAGGCCATGGTTTGTGCTATCCTGCCTGTGGGAAGTGCAAATAAAAGATCCCTTGATGCTAATCAGAAAGAATAGCCCATGAAGTGGCGACAGCGGGTTTCCTCTCAAAATCTGTGTGGTCCTTAACCATGTGTCTGACGCCATATAACCGTAAATAAAATGTGTTGAGTGTGTCTTTAAATAAAAAAATTATTTCTTCTTTTTTTTATAGCAGCAATAAAACAATATTAATTAATATCTATAAAGTCAAAGTTAAAATTTGTTTTATTTAAAGACACCACTAGAGCACACTTATTAATCATCGACTATTGGATGTCAAACTTTTGATAATCCTGAGGAAACCCGCTACATTTTTTCTAATGCAGGAAGGGATCTTTTATATGCACTTTCCCACAGATAGGAAAGCATATACTACGGCCTGTGAACAGCTGTGGTGCACTTGTTGATCTACAGTCATCTCATTCTTCAACCAAATTTGTTTTTGTTTTCTTAATTTCTGTTTTGTCTGACGTAAGAATAAAAGTAAGTGTTTTGCAAATTATAATGATAAAAAAAAGAATTCTGTCCAATTTAGAAAACAATGAGCTCAGAAATAAAAAACTTGTAGTAAACTCCAAAAAAGGACTCCCGATACCTCGTAATTTTAAGTAGAGTGCCCACCTAAATGGACCCATTCTCTGATCTGAGGGGTTTTCCCGTCCCAACCAATACCCTATAACTAGTGTATCAAATGCTATTGTATGTGCTCTTCTGTCTGTGGGGAAAAGTCAATATAAAAGATCCCTTGCTACTAACAGAAAAATGCAAGTGGGTTTTCTCTAAGACCATGTCATTAAACAAAATAAAATGTTCATGTATTACATGGATTTTATGAGTGTTATTATTTTTTTCCACAATAAACAAAGCAAACCAAAACATCTTAATTTTAAAACATGAAGCTGAAAACACATCAAGAAATGTTTCTGAAATTATTGTAACAAACATTCTTATTCAGATGCTTATATCTGCTTATGGATTAAAGGGACATTCCTGAGTTTTCTGCAAGTTTTAAGATGTTATCGACTAACAGACTTTTTGACGACTGGAATTACATATCAGATATATGTTTCTGCATAAAAGATTAGTGGCTGTATATTAAACGTTTTTCTAATCATTCTAATATAATCCTATGTATGTACAAAATTATTTGAAGACAAAATCCAGTACAAATATTAAGACGACCAGAAACACATTGAATATACAGATACTGATATTCTGAACACAAAAATATATTTAATATGTAAATTTAATTGTAGAAATATTTAATTTGTCAGAAACATCTTACAATGGAGCAAACTCTGGAATGTCCCTTTAAAGTAAAAAATGCATGTACCATTAATGTGTGTTGGAAGGAATGTAATTGTAATGTAAGCAAATCAAATGATCTCTCAAGTGAAATGTAATGATCAGTACACTGGTACTAACCAAAGGTTCTGCTAGATAGACTTGATCTCCTTGGGCAAGAATACACAAATCCAACTTCAGTGGCGGAATCACATCGTCGTCACTCTCAAAATATTTCTTTATCTGTTCAAATAAAATCAAAAAGTCCTTTTAAAATACTATTTAACTTAATGGTGGCCAAAACGTGATCTCACATCAAAATTTTAAAGTTGTAAAAATAACTTAAACACTTAAAGCAAAAAAGAAGTAAAATGAATGATAAGAAGTGGATAAATCAATTCCTTTAAACCAGATGAAATCGAAACCACAAAACCAAAAACAAGATTGTCTGGATACAATAGAGAGTGATTTAAAGGATATCTAGTCTAGACACTTTGAGCAAAGGAAAAAAAAAGGGAAGTTATTATATCTCAGAAAACTGGAGACACTGAAAATACTGAAAAATTATAGCCATTTCATTGACTGTCGCAATGTTAGGATTGGTCTGTTGGAAATAGTGGGAAAATGCATCTAGTGATAGGTCAGGTTAAGTATGAAAAGAAATGTATTCGATCTCTTTCCTTCCCATTCTCAATTGTAGTCAAGGTGAGTGTGAGTGCGAATAATTTTTACATGCTTCATATACCACTAGAGTTTCAAGCATGTCTTGACCCGGGATAGAAAAAAAAATAAGCTGACAATTTTGCCATTTAGTATGATTTACATCCAAAAATTAAATAGTTGCCCTTTAAAATCTCTAATAAATATAATTAATAGAGAACATTTTACTCATTAAATTTGGTCGCTAGATTAGATCAGGTGGTCAAAAAGAAATTAGATAAGATTGGTGGCCTGACTGGGGATGGGGGTAGTTGCAAATGGGCAGAATTTTGAAAATAGCAATTAGTAAAAAAAGTTCATAGAATTAAAATAAAAAAAAGTTACAAAGAATTGACTGCTCGGTTGAATATTTGGAGGATTTTAGAAGGACAGTCCAAAAATAAATAAAAGAAAGAAAGAAGAGAGGATCGGACTATTTAATAATATTAAAAAAGGAAAGTAATTTCGACATAAACTTTTGAATGGAGGTCTAAAAGTTTAAAGTCCGATCTATATGTCCACGTGAGTGGTCTCGTTAAGGCCATTACTGTAGAGGCACTGATTTTCCGTTTCAGATTTTTCACATTTCCGTTTCGTAATGTTACAGATTCTGTTTTTTTCTGTTTCAGTATTAAAACAAAAAATCTGTTTTTGTTTCTCACACACACGCACACACACACACACGTGCGCCTGCGAGCGAATACGCCACGACACAGATATCGGACATTTTCGGTTTTCTTTACGATATGATCGGGGAAAATAATTACAAACAATCACACTATAAACCCTTGTGTCATTTATTTTGAACAAAGACTGGTACACAATATGCAATTACTGCATTCCTTTGTGAGATCGGAAATATGGCAATGCCGGAAATGTAAAAAAATTAATAAGCAAACATAACATAATATATCTTTCACTTGAGTAAATATCGGACAATTTTAGCTCACAAAGTTTGGTTATTCCCGTTAAATCGCCAGAAATAAACAAAGAAAACATGACTGGTAAAACGTCTAGATACATTAAACATTTGGTGTAACATACAAAGGTACTAGTGTCGTAGTGTAGCATAGGCAGATGTCGGTGTCTAGTTTGTAGTTCGAAAAATAAATTTGAATTAATCAAATGCGTTATTTAAAGTTAATCAATGTTTTGGAAAAAAATCGGGAATTCCGTTTTCAGATAGGTATTTCTGCGATTCTGTCCGCGATTCCGCGATCGCAGAAAATCAGTGCCTCTACATTAGGGTGCACAGCTTGTAGGAATGAAATGGGTTGCATTCCGTCAAGAAAACCCCAAGATTGACAGCCAGTAGATATTGAAGGCGTAGTGCTGTGCTAAAATACAGATCTTGAGAAGCCGGATCCGTCTGAACAAGAGAGAGAATCAGACTAGGGTATAGTCCAGTCAGCATAGGTTGGTATAGTCGTGCGGACGGGCCCAACTCCGGAGGATATGAGATGATATAAACAAAACAAAGTAAAGTCTAGAAAAGAGTAGTATGGGCCAACCCTGCTTCCTATTTCTTCTTAGAGTGGGGTGGTCAATCTTCCAGTGCTGTTAGGACAGGCTCGGACATGTAGCGACTAAAGGCGAACAACCATGGTGTTCTGCAGAATGGCCGTCATATGAGTCACGAAAAAAAACAAGTCACCAAGCAAGACAGAGAAATGACGTGGAGGCATGGAATTTCGCTAAAAAATAATCCAACCTGGTGATGCAGACTATCGAAACGAGAAGCATCCCAGCGTTCAATCAGTTCCAATGACCACATACACTCCCAGTACAAAACTTCACTTCACTGACGAAAACACCGAAGTGAAGGATCCCCAAGTCGAGCCGCGAAAGCATGTGCAGTGTGCACAAGTGAAACAAACACATCTTACCGCAACAAGCTCTAGACTGGGAATGAGGAGAGACCTGTCTTTATAAACAGAGCTGTCGACATTAATGTTAAACGAGGTTATCGGTCTTGATTCTGTGAATGCTAGAACATAGTACAAGCCATAGGATTTCAAATTTCATGGGAAACACTTTTTGGATTCCGTATCCAGAGATCATGGGAACCTATTGGAACCTGTTTTTAGGTTCCATGAAAACAAGTTATGGGAACCCATTTCTTATACCATAATGCAGTGGATTGTCAAAATGCTATGCAGATTGGGTAATATATGTTCGAATCTTGCCAAATGACTTATTATTTTAAATGACAACAAATAAAAGTTCCAATCCTGCCAAATGACTCAGTGACTGTTTTTTAATTTTCATTTTACATCAAATAAAAATTCCAATCCAGCCAACTAAATGTAAATATTCATCACTGTCGATTATTACATATGTTAATAAGTTTAATGATGCCCAGTAGTTCTCAAAAACACCAAGTCCCCAACTGGCCATTGACATCGATTCACAGCGAGTGCTGAACACAAGATGCATCGATCTGTTTGCATTACTGCCAGTTCTGGGCTGAAAACGTTGAGTCCGCCAAAGCTACCCAATAAAAAAAAACGTTTTCAAACTCAATATTTTTGACACAGTCGCGCCCCTTCCTCTCCACATTACATACGCATGCTGTACTGACAGATACATAAATATAATAGTCATTTCCAAATGAAAAGACACGAAATAGTGGAGCTTATTCGATTGGAATACATTTGTCGACTTCAGTGACAGTAATAAAAGGTTAATTATTTTTATCATTTAGGTCCATAAATTTAATAGCGACACTACAAATAATTAGCGTTAGTGATTTTGGTTCAAATGTGCAATTTACATATGGATCAATTATTCTTTGGAGCAGATGCCATGATTTCAATGTTACAATTTTTGGTCGGGTTTGCTTTACTCGAACACTGAAATATGGCGAACACTAAAATCCTAATCGGGTGTCGTGATTGTATTGAAAACTATCTCCAGTAATGTTATATGAGAAACATTATTATGTATATAATATATATATTTATCATATAATATCTTACATTTTCAGTGCAATCAAAGTATGTGATATTTTCCTTAATCACATACTTTAAGAATTTGATAACTTTGCAAATTATATGTAAATTAATCGAGGTTACGGCACTAGGTTTACTGACATTTAAGCAAACGTACTTTGGTGACACTCCATAACTGACGTATGCATTCATATTCCTTAAATAAAAATATTTCAATGGCAATTTGACAATGAAAGCTGTCCAGCGTTCAGAAAACAAAAAACGTTAGGCCC
>JAECMU010202642.1:0-10501 GCA_016106625.1 Dracogyra subfuscus
GTTTCTATCTCTCGCTCTCTCTCGGTGTGTGCGCGCGTGTGTGTGTGTGTGTGTGTGTGTGTGCGTGTGCGCGCGTTCGTGTCTGTCAATCTCTGTATGTGCGTCTGTCTGTGTGCATGCGTGTGTGTCTATCGTTCTTTAAAAAAACCCCAAACAAAACAAAACAAAAAACCCCTGAAAAACACTGTGCCGTAAACAGCGATATACCCACTGACGTGTCAATCCCTGCCGGCGTAATTCAGATTTCACAATACCTGCCTACACATTGGCTAAGATCAGTAGCTTTAAGGAAAGACACCATTTACATCTTTCTCGAAGCCATTTATAAGAGTTAGAACTGGAAGACCCAAAGCTTTTTCTGACTGATGCTTGCACAAATTAGTCCTTTGAGTGAAGAATTCATACAGTCTTTACCCTATGATATATCGATTCCCGTTGGCGTACTACTCTTTCTTTCTTTTTTTTTCTTTTTTTTTTGTGTTATCACATTAGCTAAAAGAACAACAACACACCAGTCTTATTATTAGAAGTGTATTTGTGGAACCACATTTAAAATTCAAAGTGTTTTCCAAATGAATCTTCAAAGTACATTACAGTGCATACCACATGTAGGACACTGTTTAAGTTTGGGGGCGGAATACAGCTTAGTGGTACAGCGTTCGCCTACTGCGTGATCGATCTAGGATCTAGGATCTAGGATCGATCCCCGTCGATGGGCCCAGTGCACTACGAATGGTATATCAAAGGCCATTTTTCAGTGAGATGGTGCATTGTAGCGCCGCATATAGTGCGCGCCGCATATAGCACAACTGTGAGCGTTATGCGGTGATTTTCAACGCACATAGCACACGGTGAGCTATATGAGGCAGCGTGCGCCACATAAAGCACACGTTAGCTATATGCGGCAGACATGTGCCTCGACACCGCATAAAGATCACTTTGCTTAAAGAGACATAGCTTAGTTTTTAAACGCAAAGACATAGTTTTGACTATTAGAGGCATTTTTTTACAACTGAAATCATACTTTACTTAAATTTTATTGTTTAAAGTATCCATTTCAGTACATTTGAAGTGTTTTTGGTCATCCTGATGTTTTTTAATATCACAAAATGCATTTCTCATATTTTTAAAAAGGCACGTGCCTCTGAGAAGTAACAGTTATGTAGTCGAGTTTTATTCTATTTTAGAGGGTATTTCACCATTTCAAAGTCAAAGACTCATGTTTCACTCAATTGTAACTTTATAAAAATGTGTTACAGGTTTGTAAATTAAACTAAACTTAATGTTAATTTTCATGAACTGAAACTAGGGTATGTCCCTTTAATATATATATATATATATCGTCGAAACTGGTCTAACGGACACCTGTTCAGAGCGGTCACACTATACCTGAAATCTAAACAGCATGGTGATATAAATAATATTCAATATCTACATTATGATATCCGGAAGCTGAAAGTCATAATTAGATTTGACATCTACCAGAGAAGTGTTACGTTGTAATGCCATTTAAATCTTGCAATTGTGTATTATAACATGTATGAACATAACTATGTTTGGTTGGATTTCATTAAACGTGAAGTTTTTGTCCTGACACTTACTTGCATAAGCACAAACTATAAAATAAAGATTACATATTGCTTTTGGGGATGATAATAAAAATTACAATCAATAGTACAACGAGCGTTCGTATGAAAAGTAATGGGATTAGTATCGCGTTGGTTTATTGTCTGTGAAGCTGTCGGTCGTTGGATCGATCCTTCTCAGTGGACCCATTTGCAGCTTGGGCTATTTTCCGTTCCAACCAGTGGTCCACAACTGGTTTATCAAAGGCCGTGGTATGTGCTGTCCTGTTTATGGGCAAGTGCATATAAAAGACCCCTTGCTGCTTATCGGAATGAGTAGCCTATGTGGCGGCAGCGGGTTTCCTCTAAAACGAAATGTGTCAGAATGACCATATGTTTGACGCCCAATAGCCGATGATAACATAAAAAATCAATGTGCTCTAGAGGCGTCGTTAAATAAAACAAACTTTACTTTTTACTTTTTTGTTCATGTCCATCGGTATACAAGATGGTTTCCGATCAATAACTTGAGAACGGTTGGGCCTATGATCCTTAAGCTAAATATGAAGGTTGGTCATGACAATTTTGGTGTCAATATATCGAAGGTCAAGGTCACAGTGACCTTGAGAAGTTAAGCGCTTTTTGGTTAAAATATGTAAAAACGGTTGTATCAAGAATCTTCATTTACCATTTATGCGGTATGACCATGCCTTTTTCGACGCATACAGCTACGTCTTGGTGTGTGCTATATGCGTACGCATAACGCTCACAGTTGTGCTATATGCGGCGCGCGCTATATGCGGCGTAACAGTGCATATGGAAGATCCCTTGCTGCTAATGCCATTTTGCCATATGCTTGCCGCCGGTGGAGGGAAAACAAAAGTCGAAAGTGTGGAATGCAATACAGCGGCATGATGGCCTCAGACCACAATTAATTTCGCCATATATTTTTATATAGCCTTAGTGGCTATAACATTGTTATTAATATCAGAAGGCCCGTGAAATTTTTTATGTACTTTTGCCTGCCTGGGGGACACACCCTAAAAAGGACAACCCCTGTTGGCTAGCTCTTTCTCCCAGCATATTGGTTTAAACAGACACACCCTCTAAGAGTACACCCATTTTACATTTTAAAAAACCCATTACTTTTGCATGGGCCGGAATTACCACAAACAAGTCTTCAGATGTGAAGATAACTGTAATATGAAGCCTGATTTGGCATCCATGTTGAGTGCTGGAATTAAAGGGACATTCCTGAGTTTGCTGCAATATTTTAAGACCTTATCGACTAATAAAATATTTCTACGATTAAACTTACATATTAAATATATTTTCTTGTTTAGAATACTAGTGGCTCCATATTAAACGTGTTTCTGATCGTTCTAATATTTGTACTAGGTTAAGTTTCATTTTATTTCCTAAAAAATATTTAAATTATTTGAAGACGAAATCCAGTTTGGGCTTCTTACAAATATTAAGACGACTAGAAACACATTGAATATACAGACATTAATATTCTAAACAAGAAAATATATGTAATATGAAAATGTAATCGTAGAAATATTTTATTAGTCGGAAATATCTTACAATGCAACAAACTCGGGAATGTCCCTTTAAGACGCATGATGCTATTTCACTTTATTCCTTAGCCTAATTGGCATCTAGTACTCGGATTGAATTTGACCATTATCTTGGACTCGTGGAGGCCCTAATACCGTGGCTGGTTTATCAAGATGTCTTCAACCCAGTACAAATAAAACGATATTTAATCAAAGTACAAGTGTATATGACAATGGGAGTTTAATTCATTTTTATTTCTGTGCTGGCAAGATTCAGTTTGTAGTTATTTCCCTTGACCTACTTTTGGTTATACTGCCGATGCTGTTTCACCACGGCAATATCTAAGTTACGACGTGCAAGCCTCTCTCTCTCTCTCGTAGTGGTTATGTCATCGGTCTACAGGCTGGTAGGTACAGAGTTCGGATCTCAGTCGAGGCATGGGATTTTTAATCAGATACAGACACCAAACCCTAAGTGAGTGTTCAGCAAGGCTCAATGGGTAGGTGTAAACCACTTGCACCGACCGGTGATCCATAACGGGTTCAACAAAGACTATGATTTGTGCTATTCTGTCTGTGGGAAGCGCAAATAAAAGATCCCTTGCTGCCAATCGGAAAGAGTAGCCCACGAAGTGGCGCCAGCGGGTTTCCTCTCAAAATCTGTGTGATCATTAACCATATGTCTGACGCCATATAAACGTAAATAAAATGTGTTGAGTGCGTCGTTAAATAAAACATGTCTTTCTTTATTTATCCCAATGGGCTCTTTTGCTAGTCTCTCCATCTCTCTGTTACTCTATCGGTTTGTCTCACAATCTGCATCTCCCTCTTCTGTCTCTATCCACTCCACCGGCTTCGGTGATGTGGTTAGGCAATCGGTCTACAGGCTGGTAGGTACTGGGTTCGGATCCCAGTCGAGGCATGGGATTTTTAATCCAGATACCGACTCCAAACCTAGATTGGGGGCTCCGCAAGGCTCAATGGGTAGGTGTAAATCACGTGCAGCGACCAGTGATTCATAACTGGTTCAACAAAGGCCATGGTTTGTACTATCCTGCCTATGGGAAGCGCAAATAAAAAGATCCCTTGCTGCCTGTCATAAAAGAGTAGCCTATGTGTCAGAATGACCATATGTTTGATGTCAAATAATCGATGTTAAGATAAAAATAAAAATAAAACCCAACGTGGTGTCGCTAAATAAAATAAACTTTACTTTCTACATCTGCCTCTGCCTATTTGTTCTGTTTCTATCGCTGTGCCTCTGTCGATTTGAGGCGGAATTTAGCTCAGTCGGCTTAGCGCTCACTTGAGGTGGATCCATTCAACTGATTGGTGGGTTTTTTTCCGATCCAGTCAGTGCACCATCACTGATCAAAGGCTGTGGTATGTGCATTCCTGTCTTTGGGAAAGTGCATATAAAAGATCCCTTGCTGCATTAGGAAACAAAAAGTGCAGCGGGTTTCCTATGATGACTGCGTGTCAGAATTATCAAATGTTTGACATCAAATAGCCGATGATTAATAACCAATGCGCATAAAGACACATTCCCGAGTTTGCTGCATTGTAAGATGTTATCGACTAATAAAATATTTCTACGATTAAAGTTACATATTAAATATGTTTTCTTGTTTAGAATATCAGTGTCTCTATATTCAATGTTTCTGGTCGGTTTAATATTTGTAAGAAGCCGAAAATGGAAAACATATATTTTAGGAAATAAAATGAAAATTAGCCCAGTACAAATATTAGAACGTTCAGAAACACGTTTAATATTGAACCACAAATATTCTATAAAAAGAAAATATATTCAATATGTAAGTTTGATCGATGAAATATTTTATTAGTCGATTACATCTTAAAATATTTCAGCAAACTCAGGAATGTCCCTTTAAATATAACAAACTTTAACTTTATCGATCTCTTCTCTATCTCTGTCAGTGTGTACAATCCCTGATAGCTCGTTCCACAATGAAGGGGGTGACATAGCCCAGTGGTAACGCGTTCAGTGGTACAGCGCTCGGTCGATACGCGGTCGGTCTGGGATCAATCCCCGTCGGTGGGCCCATTGGACTATTTCTCGTCACAGTGAGTGCACCACGACTGGTATATCAGAGGACGTGGTATGTGCTATCCTGTCAGCGGGATGGTGCATATAAAAGATCCCTTGCTGCTAATCGAAAAAGAGTAGCCCATGAAGTGGCGACAGCGGGTTTCCTCACTCAAAATCTGTGTTGTCCTTAACCATATGTCTGACGCCACTTCATGGGCTACTTTTTCCGATTAGCAGCAAGGGATATTTTATATGCACCATCCCACAGACAGCATAGCACATACCACGGCTTTGATATACCAGTCGTGGTGCACTGGCTGTGACGAGATATAGCCCAATAGGCCCACGGACGGGGACCGATCCCAGACCGACCGCTGTACCACTGAGCTAAGTCCCGCTCCTGTATATAAAAGAGCATTTGCTACTAATGGATCTGCCAGACACACACACACACAAGGATTGTATATTATGTAATATTTTGAAATCATTCTCACATAGATTTATGGATGACTTTTTTTCTTCTTTTTTTCTTTTTTGTCATAACCTGGTGAATTTAAAATATAACAGACAATAAATTGGAAAATTAATAATAACAATAAAAGTTCTTATTTTATTTCGAATTCTTTTTTGTTTGTGAAATAAAAACGCTAAAAAGGACAAATTTCTAGTATATCAGATATGACGTTCCCAAACTTAATTTGTACACCTCCACTCATACAGGACGAAGCAATCTTAAGTGTACGAAATCGTAAAAGTATCGTAAACTATGACGTCACTATGGCGTGTGCTGTACTGACGTAACATCCTACGATGTTTTTACGATTTCGTAGCGCTTCGAAAATTTGGGCCCTGGTCACATTTCCCTGAATATCTTGAACTACGTGGATAATAATAATAATAATAATAATAATAATAATAGTAATATATACATATATACACTCACATATTCTTAAAAAATAAAGGCACAATACTTGGTTTTGTTAAAGGGACATTCCCGAGTTAGCTGCAATGTTTTAAGATGTTATCGACTAATAAAATATTTCTACGATTAAACTTACATATTAAATATATTTTCTTGTTTAGAAAATTAGTGGTTGTATATTAAACGTGTTTCTAATCGTTCCAATATTTGTATTAGGTTAATTTTCATTTTATTTCCTAAAAAATATACGAAATTATTTGAAGATAAAATCCAATTTGTGCTTCTTACAAATATTAAGATGACCAGAAACACATTGAATATACAGACACCGACATTCTAAACAAGAAAATATATTTAATATATAAGTTTAATCGTAGAATAATTTTATTAGTCGAAAACATCTTACAATGCAGCAAACTCAGGAATGTCCCTTTAATCGATAACAGGTAACGATGTACTCATCATGAATATAATAAAACTTGGTGGTCGAAAAATACTGCCTTTTGTTACAGTTGACAAAGCGCAGCCACCATGTAATACAGAACACAATCATGGTAATTTAAAAAAAAGAAAAAAAAAAAGAAAAGAGAGAGTGCAAACCACGTTATCTGTGCACGTGTGTGTTCTGCACGTAAACGATGATTACGTGCGCTATAAATTACAGGATTTATTGTTATTACTTGTCCTCATTATGTTTGGTTATTGCACAACATCAAAAACATACCGAGACTTTGTCAAACAGAACGAAACAAGGTGATTCACTGATTGGTCGTTTAGAAGCAGGCGAATCGAGGTCGGCCATAGCCTGGACGTTCCATGTATCCGCGAGTATCACATCGGACAATGCGTGGACGTCCAAGATGATCAGGTATACCACGTGTGATTATCGGTGTCTTTTTTGTGGTAAATTTTAAAACATTAAAGTTTTCTGGAATTTATGTCTTTGTACATAACTAATTCTGGTTGTCAAGCTTTCAATGAACGTAATAAACTGATTCTTATTAAAAGTCAAATTAATTAACTCACATACTGCGCTATTTTACATTAATTTGTACAAACAAGTTAGGTCCAATAAACATATTTACATGTTCTAGCACTCTGCATCCATAGGTGCTTCACCGGCCTCGGTGGCGCAGTGGTTAAGCCATCGGACTATAGACTGGTAGGTACTGGGTTCGGATCCCAGTCGAGGCATGGACATTTTAAACCAGATACAGACTCCAAAGACTGAGTGAGTGCTACGCAATACTCATTGGGTAGGTGTAAACCACTTGCACCGACCAGTGATCCATAACTGGTTCAACAAAGGCCATGGTTTGTACTATCCTGCCAGTGGGAAGCGCAAATAAAAGATCCCTTGCTGCCTATAATAAAAATAGTAAGCTATGTGGCGACTGCAGGTTTCCTTTAAAAAATAAGTGTCAGAATGACCATGTTTGAAGTCCAATGGCTGATGACAAGATAACAAATCAATGTGCTCTAGTGGCGTCGTTAAATAAAACAAACTTTACTCCTTTTTTCTTTTACAATAGGGGCTTCCGCCAGGAATCCTTTGTTAAAAAAACTAAAAAAACAATTACACTACCCCCAACCCCCAAACCTTTCAGTATTATCCTTTTCGCTCTTCCTTGTACACAGATACAATTTGTGATTACTGTAACAGGTTCATTGTTCGAAAACAAATCCAGAGAAGCAGAATTATATAAGTCCAGACTAAAGTAGTGCTTATTTTGATCGCTGTGTGATGATATATTTAGTATAAATTGAGATGAAGTATACTGTCTGTGTGATGTGTACAGCCTGTCTGAGATGAAGTATACAACATGTCTGAGATGACGTATACTGTATGTGTGAAGTATACAACCTGTCTGAGATGAAGTAAACTGTATGTGTGAAGTATACAACCTGTCTGAGATGAAGTATACAACCTGTCTGAGATGAAGTATACTGTATGTGTGAAGTATACAAACTGTATGAGATGAAGTATACTGTATGTGTGATGTGTACAACCTGTCTGAGATGACGTATACTGTCTGTGTGATGTGTACAACCTGTCTGAGATGAAGTATACTGTCTGTGTGATGTGTACAACCTGTCTGAGATGACGTATACTGTCTGTGTGATGTGTACAACCTGTCTGAGATGAAGTATACTGTCTTAGTGATGTGTACAAACTGTCTGAGATGAAATGTTCGTGCTACAATTCTTTCTCCAATGTGTCCTTGTCATCGGCATGTCCTTCCTTTCGTTTACGATTCCTGTTAAAGAAAATCAAACAATGAATTCCCGATATAGTTACTGTTTGTTTCAAATGACGATAGAAACATTAACAAGTAGCAAAGATAATCGGAATGGTGTATTCATGAACAAAAATATCAATACATCACTTTTCTTTTTATCACCCACTGTTTCAAGATGATCACCATATTGTCTCATCAGTATCAGTTACTGATATACATGTTGCGATCCTTGCTTGACTTTAGTTATATCCATATATTTTATTATCATCCATTAAAGGCTTTCGTAGAAGATATCGCTGGCACTATAATTTGTGATATCTCTGACAATATCTCTGGCAATATTCTCCTAGGAGATATCACTTTTGTTATGTCGCTGTATATGTTTTTGCACTAAACCTATAATTAGTGAAGAAGGAAATATATTATTTAACGACACACTCAACACATTTTAATTACAGTTATATGGCATCAGACATATGGTTAAGGACTACACAGATATATAGTGAGGAAACCTGCTGTCGCCACTTCATGGGCTACTATTTTTGATTAGCAGCAAGGGATCTTTTATATGCACCATCCCACGGACAGTTAACCTATACCACAGCCTTTGATATACCAGTCGTGGTGCATTGGCTGGAGTGAGAAATGGCCCAATTGGCCCACTGATGGGGATCTATCCCAAACTGACTGTCCATCAAGTGAACACTTTACCACTGGGCTACGTCTAGTGACATCATCCAGTTAATAATTCTACCACTGCCAAATATAGTGACATTCAACCCGCATTACTGCCATCATTTACAATTGACGCAAATGAAAAGAATGATAATGGATGCTAAAAAAGAATACAGCACCCCCCCCCCCTTGTGTTGTGTAATATAATTTATCAGCACTTGTTGATTAAAGTATAAAAAACCTCAATCAATCAATAAATCAATCAAAGAGTTTAACGTGCACATTCAGAACAAGCTGTTGTCGCGCACGCCTGTCGTGGGGGTGGGGTGGGGAAGAAGAGGGGACCGCCCGCCCTGGCAGGTGCAAGAGAGCACCAGCAGCACTATCAAGACCGGTAACAGGCTGGGGGGGGGGGGGCTATGGAATTTTGAATGGAGTAGTTAATATGCCAAAGAGAAAAGGTGCGCATTTCAGTATGAAGGAATTTTGGCGGAATTTTTTGAATGGTCGATCAAAATGGAAATGGTAACGGAGCTAGTATACTTTTGAACTTAGTTTTGAGAGTAGCTCGTTAGTTAGATCTCATTATTGCTGTGGTTGCCCGTCACCAAGTACATTACCAGCAGCAAGCCTCGGATTTAATACTTTTATCAACTTGTGCTAATAAATAATACCAGAAGACACTCTGGCCATATCTTCTATGTACCTACTAACAGCATTACTGGCAGACAGCCAACAGAATCGGCCTTTCAAATGGAGATACAGTGAAACTCTCAAAATCGGAATTCCTTTTACGGTCTCATTTTAAAAATCTGTACAGCAGAGAACCTTTATAATCCGGATACCTCTTAAAACTGGATGTTTAACTTGGTCCGAGGGTGTTTGGTTTAAAAGAGTTTAACTGTATATGTATGAAACGTCGTACAAATAATCTTAGTTTGACAATCAAGGAGTAACTTGAGATTTTAATATAGCGGCCATGTTTCAAATAAAATAGAAAGAAAGAAAGAAAGAAAGAAAGAAATGTTTTATTTAACGACGCACTCAACACATTTTATTTACGGTTATATGGCGTCAGACCACACATATTTTGAGAGGAAACCCGCTGTCGCCACTTCATGGGCTACTCTTTCCGATTGGCAGCAAGGACTGGATAGCACAAACCATGCATGGCCTTTGTTGAACCAGTTATGGATCACTGGTCGGTGTAAGTAATTTAGACCTACCCATTGAGCCAGTCAGTATCTGGATTAAAGGTCCCATGCTCGACTGGGATCTTTTTTATTTTATTTTATTTATTTTTTTATGTTTTGTTTAACGACGCACTCAACACATTATGATTACGGTTATATCGGCGTTGGACATATGGTTATGTCGAGAAAAACCCCAGTGGTTAGCTGACGGGGATCGATCCTAGACTGACCGCGCATCAGGCGGGCACTGTACCACTGGGCTATGTTGCCCGCCGACTGGGATCTGAACCAGTACCT
>JAECMU010202648.1:0-10056 GCA_016106625.1 Dracogyra subfuscus
AGCTTGGTGGTTAGAGCACCTGTCAGTGGTGTGGGCTGGACGTAGTTCAGTGGTAGAGTGCTCACTTGATGTACATACATAGATTCCAGCAGGTTAGCTTGGTGGTTAGAGCACCTGTTTGTGGTGTGGGTTGGACGTAGCTCAGTGGTAAAGTGCTGAGTGCTACAATGTTTGATATATTAGTTGTGATACACTGGCTGGAACAAGAAAAAACCCAATGGATGCACTGACGGGGATCGATCCCAGTTCTAGAAATTAGTCTGGAAATGAGTAGACATTAGTTATTAGACTTAAGATGACACCACTCGATACGAGAACCTCATATAAGAATAGCCTGTTGCATAGCAACAGATGAAATCGTAGCTGTTGTCTTGTAACAATTGGTTATTTTCATGGCTATTCTCATACAGGGCACTCATATAATGTGACCGGCCTCGGTGGTGGCATGATTAGGCCATCGGTCTACAGACTGGTAGGTACCGAGTTCGGATCCCAGTCGAGGCATGGGAATTTTTTTAATCCAGATACTGACTCCAAACCGTGAGTGCTCCACAAGGCTCAATGGGTAGATGTAAACCACTTGGACCGACCAGTGATCCATAACTGGTTTAACAAAGGCCATGGTTTGTGCTATCCTGCCTGTGGCAAGCGCAAATTAAAGATCCCTTGTTGCTAATTGGAAAGAATAGCCCATGAAATGGCGACAGCAGGTTTCCTCTCAAAATCTGTGTGGTCCTTAACCATATGTCTGATGCCATATAACTGTAAATTAAATGTGTTGAGTGCATCATTAAATAAAACATTTCTTTCTGTTTTTCATATAATGTGACATCAGCTTTACGGTGCAGGCAACATTTAGTTTTTAATTATCTTGATTAACGATATCTCTAGTGGGTTAAACATTTATTAGCAACTAAAGTTTTATATTTAAAAATTGTGTGACATTCTCTAAAGCCTGAGTGGTGAATCGCGACGTGATACTGAACAAACTGTTCCATGCAGTGTAAGCGGGCAGCATAGCCCAGTGGTACAGTGCCCGCCTGATGCGCGGTTGGTTTAGGATCGATCCCCGTCAGCTAACAACCACTGGGGTTTTTTCTCGACATAACCGATATGACCGTAGTTAAAATGTGTTGAGTACGTCGTTAAACAAAACACACACAAAACACACCATGCAGTGTAAGGTTTTATCAACAGCAATGTTGAAGACAAATGAAGATAAAAGCTCATGATTTATATTATCACTTCGGAATATATGTAGCAGTTCTAGACATATCTAGAATGCTGTCAGAAATAAGGTGGAAAGCAAATGCTCCTTGTTAAACTGGTTATCAGAAAGCATATTGTGAATTTAAAGCAGCATTGTGCCCTGCCTCCCATCAGTTTTCATCTGTAACATACAGTAAAGGACGAGACGTAGCTCAGTTGTAACACACTGGCTTGATGTGTGGTCGGTTTGGGATCGATCCTCATTAGTGGGCCCATTTGGGTATTTTTCATCCCAGCCAATGCACCATGACTGTTACATCAAAGGCTGTGGTATGTGCTATCCTGTCTTAATACTTATTGGTTTGGTTTTGGCTGAGATGTCTTTAATGACTACTTACTGGTAATCATTGGCTGTTGGATGTCACGCACAAGTCTGACAAAATGTTTGACATCCAGTAGCCGATGATGAATAGATCAACGTGCTCTAGTGGTGTTGTTAAACAAAACAAATATACTTTAACTGTCAACTTTGATAATACAGCTACATTTTCCCATTAACAGCAAAGGATCGTTTATATGCACTTGACCACAGACAGGACAGCACATACCACAGCCTTTTGATATAACAATCATTGGCAAATGGATGGGATGGGGGAAAAGCCCATTAGGTTTTGACCAATGGGTTTTGATTCTACATTCCAAGCACCTAGGATGAGTGTTCTACCGACTGAGCTAGATCTGCCTCCCAACATTTCCATAAAGATAATATATAATCATGAAAACCAGGATTCATGAATCTGTGACAGCGTGACACTGGCCAGCTGGAAGGTTGATTGCCATTTCTTGTAATTTGTGTCAATGTATCAACGAACATCGGCAACTTAATTGATATTTTCCTATTTCCATGTATCGATGAACAGCATCAGTGTCATTTATATTTTCATATCCCTGTGTATCCACGAACAGCAACGAAAACATCATTTATATTTTCATATTCCTATGTATCGACAAACAGCATCAGTGTCATTTATATTTTCATATCCCTATGTATCGACGATCAGCATTGAAAACATCATTTATATTTTCATATTCCTATGTATCGACAAACAGCATCAGTGTCATTTATATTTTCATATCCCTGTGTATCCACGAACAGCAACGAAAACACCATTTATATTTTCATATTCCTTTCACTCTCGTTTTTTCATCTTGGTTACGTATTTAAGTGAGTCATTGCAAAAAGGGGCGGGCTTAGCCCATTGGTAAAGTGCTCGCTCGATGCGTGGTCAATCTGGGATCGATCGCCGTCAGTAGACCCATCGTGCACTACAACTGGCATATCAAAGGCTGTGGTATATACTACCCTGTCTGTGGGACGGTGCATATAAAAGTTCCCTAACTGCTAATTAAAAAGTGTAGTTCAGGAAGTGGCGACAGCGGGTTTCTTCCCTCAATATCTGTGTGGTCATTAACCACATCTTTGATGCCATATAACCATAAATAGATTGTGCGTCGTTAAATAAAACATTTCCATATTCTGTTGTCAGGACCAATGGAAATTTTCAGGACTGTCCTACAGGTCCATGTATATATCAAGACAAATCTGTAATTGTAAAAAAAAAGAAAAATTAAAGACTACATTATGTAAATACAGGATTCGTCACGAGTATTTTTTAATATGGAAAATATCAGCCGAGCCTATGTTAATCGGTATTTGTCGAGGCTTTGCCGAGACAAATACCGATTAACTAGACGAGGTTGATATTTTACATAGTAAAAAATACGAGTAGTGAATTCTATTTATCCTATAATACTTCTAAAATAACTTTAAAAAAACAAACATTTATATATATAGTAAATCACAGTACTAAAGTCGCCACCATCGATGATAGTATGTCATAGCGATTAACACAGATTAGTTTGACGTCATGCACTTTAAACAAATCTTTGAACATGTTACGGTTAGGTACACAGGTCTATTTCAGTATTTGGCTTGTAAGCAAATGACCCATCCACAGCAACACATTACCTAGAGACTTGCAAATTTGCATGCCATTATTAACGGGGTTAATAATGTAAATTATCACATGGGTTTATGACATGGATATCATGGGTAAGTTATAGGATAAAGATAATTTACTTTTTTATAGACTTCTATGAAGATAATACAGCATAAGAAGCTGTGTCGCATCAAACGGAAACATCCTACTTAATAGCGACTGTTTGCACTGATGTGCAGATTCATTCCTGGTAAATCTTCTTTAAGGAAGTTAAATATTAAAGAGTATTAAGGTTGTTACAAGGAAAGAAAACTGAATAGTCTTATGCATGGTTTTGTTGATTATATCTTCTTCTTTTTTTACAGCTTATCTGGCTTAAAGAATACATACATGTACATGTATGTTTAAAACAAGTTGATACATGTAATATTAATTTATAAATTTTATTTTATTAAACTCAAGACATTTTAATTAAGAAATTAAGAACCTGCTAAAGATTGTGACAATTGAACGTTATTTCATTCTGGGCATGATACATAATGGAAGCTTGTTTAATATCCTGTAAGTCTGTGATGTTTTAAAGGGACATACCCTAGTTTCAGTTCATGAAAATTAACATTAAGTTTAGTTTAACTTACAAACCTGTAACACAATTTGATAAAGTTACAATTGAGTGAAACATGAGTCTTTGACTTTGAAATGGTGAAATACCCTCTAAAATAGAATAAAACTCTACTACATAACTGTTACTTCTCAGAGGCACATGCCTTTTTAAAAAATATGAGAAATGCATTTTGTGATATTAAAATACATCAGGATGACCAAAAACACTTCGAATGTACGGAAATGGATACTTTAAACAATAAAATTTAAGTAAAGTATGATTGCAGTTATCAAAAAACGCCTCTTATAGTCAAAACTATGTCTTAGTGTTTAAAAACTAGGGTATGTCCCTTTAACGGGGAAATATCTTTCAAAAGTAGGCTAAAGCTTTTCTAGATAACCATTACTTCTCAGATGAACATGCGTTTTTAGAATTATTAAAAATAAATTTTAGGGTATTACAAAAACCTGGATGACCAGGATCACTTCAGGTGTAAGAAAATTAATATTCTAAATAATAAAATGTAAGTAATTTTAATTCAAATTATCAAAAACATCTTTAATAGTGAAAAATAGGTTGTTTTGTTAGAAAACCAGGGTCTGTCACTTTAAAAAGTCCAGACGAGAGAAAACTGACAGCTACTGACTTCCAACGAAGACTGTGTGTTTTTTAATCAGTGTGTTTTGCGACGAGGCATCTTTCCGCGAAGTGTACACACGGTACTGTTTGAGAATCTCTTCGTCAGTCAACTTTGTGCATATTTGAGCGAGCGTTAACTAAATTTGTCGCAGGATTTCTTCATTGTGTGCCAGCAAAGTTGTTGTGTTTTTTTCAAAGAAAGGCAAACAGTACCTGAGAAGGGAACGAGTTTGTTTTCTGTGTTTTGTGTCAATGAACTTGAATTATCAGCACTGAGTGAGTAATTATTTCAGACAACATCCACCTGTAAACAGATGGACATCCAGGAATTTAGACCGTTTGATGGACTCTATAATCTGTCAGATGTTGCCAAAAATTAATAGCTCATAAGTGTTTTTAAATTAATAAAAATTAATTGGACGTTAAAGGGACATTCCTGAGTTTGCTACACTTTTTAAGATGTTATCGACTAACAGAGACATTTAAACGATTGTAATTAAATATCCAAAATATTTCTCAGCATAATATATTAATGGTTGTATATTAAACATGTTTCTGATCGTTCTAATATTTGTACTATCTTATTTCCTAAAATATAGTTTTTTTTGTACGTATACAAAATTATTTGAAGACAAAATCCACTTTGGGCTTTTTACAAATATTAAGATGACCAGAAACACAATGGATATACAGCCACTGACATTCGAAACAAAAAAAAATATTTAACATGTACGTTTAATTGTAGAAATATTTTATTTGTCGGAAACATCTTACAATGGAGCAAACCCAGGAATGTCCCTTTAATTCCATGCAGATGTAATGTAGTTTGGTGGCGTTGATAAGTAAACAATGCAGAATGTCCCTTTAAAGTTCGTTTTATTTATTGACATCAGAAGATCACATTCATTGGCTGTTGGATGTGAAAATTGTGACCCAACACCACAAAATAAGTCGGGTTGCGCACCTATGCATTTTGAGTAATAGGCTGTCAAAATCATGTGCGTGAAAGTTATTGATTTTTTTATAACAATAAAACTTTGCCTTTACTGAGTGTTATTTTCATATCCACTGGGTAAAACTATGTTTATGATTATTACGGATTTTGTAACATCCATTCACCAGATTGATACCTATAGGACCCCAATTGGCTTTTCCATTCCAGTCCATCTCAGAAAAAGAGAATGATCTTCAATCGGATGATATTGACTGTAAAGTGTCATAATGTTAACTTCTTTTCATGTAGGATGAAACAAAGAAAGAAAGAAATGTTTTATTTAACGACGCACTCAACACATTTTATTATGTTTATATGGCATCAGATATATGGTTAAGGACCACACAGATTTGAGAGGAAACCCGCTGTCACTACTTCATGGGCTACTCTTATGTCGATTAACAGCAAAGGATCTTTTATTTGCGCTTCCCACAGGCAGGATAGCACAAACCATGGCCTTTGTTGAACCAGTTATGGATCACTGGTTGGTGCAAGTGGTTTACACCTACCCACTGAGCCTTGCGGAGCACCACTCAGGGTTTGGAGTTGGTATCTGGATATAGGATGATGTACTCAAAAGGTTAGAAGAGGATTATGTGATAAACATTCAAGAAATATGACCATTGCTAAGGACATTTTGTTCACTCCTATACCTTAACTTTAAAGTCAGTTTTCTATGAAAAGTGGTTTTCGTGCACAACAGAATATTTGGATTTATTTTGCTAATAACTTGGTCAATTTTCATCCTAGAAGAATAAATTTGATATAATTTTAAAGCTTACACCTGAATATGTCTGGGACAACATGACTCATTTTGTGGTGTTGGGACACAATTTGTTTAAATCTGAATATACAGTATTAGAGAAAATTAGCAATATTTTACATGTTCAGAAATCTGAGATATGTTGCCAATTCTTTTTAAAATAATAATGGTTTTTCAGATGTTGAACATTTGTTAATTCTGACATTAAATCTTAGAAGAAATCTGCTACATTGTACCCTGAGTAAACAATAATAGATTTCCCATTTTTGAATATTTTAAAAATTAATTTAAAGTTGTTGTTTTTTTTTTGTTTTTTTTTTTAACGACGCAAAAACCCAGTGTTTAGCTGACGGGGATCGATCCTAGACCAACCGCACATCAGGCGGGCACTGTACCACTGGGCAATTTAAAGTTTAAAGTTTGTTTTGTTTAATGACCTCACAAAGCACATATTTTGTATTCATCATCAGTTTTTGGATGTTGATCATTTGTTAATTGTGACATAAAATCTCAGAGGAAACTTACTTCATCTTACCCTCTGATAGGCTGAGGAATCTGTCCGATGTTGCCCCAAAAATAATAGCTCCCCCAGTTTTAAAATTAATAAAATTCTGACATATAGTTTTAGAGGAATTGAAAAAAATAAAGATTTTTTTTTTTTTTAACAACACACTCAACACATTTTATTTACGGTTATATGGTATCAGACATATGGTTACGGACCACGCAGATTGAGAGAGAAAACCCACTGTCACCACTTCATGGGCTATTCTTTTTTGATTAGCAGCAAGGGATCTGGCTGGAATGAGAAATAGCCCAATAGAGCCACCAGTGGGGATTGATCCCAGACTTGACCATGCACCACTGGGCTACGTCCCTCCCATTAGAGGAATTAAAGGAAGGAGAAATTTTATGTCTCTATAGTCAGGTCGGGTGAGGTCATAGGGTTTAACGTGCACATTCAGAGCAAGCTGTTGTAACGCACGCCTGTTGTGGGTGCAAGTGCTTGCGAAGCAAGCTCTTCCGTCCAAGACAGAAAGTTGGGGGGTGGGGGTGGAGAGGGGACCACCTGCACTGGCAGGTACAAGGGAGCACCAGCAGTCCGACCGAAATCGGTAGCAGGTGGGAGTGGGTGGTGGTGCTACGGAATTTTGAATGGAGCATTAATAAGCCAAAGAGAAAAAGGTGCGCAGTTTGATTTGAGGAAATTTTGGCGCAAATTTTGAACGGTCAATCTAACCCTTTATATTTTTCCTTTAGCAGCCTTTAATATACCACTTATAGGGCACTGGTTGGGTTGGGGAAAACCCCCAATCATAGAATGGCTTCATTGAGGGCCTTGGATAGTTCAGTCCTGTGACCAAAGCACCTCGGGTGATTAATTTTGTTATACCCAATGCATCTCTGACTATTCTGATGCCTGTAGCCCAAAAATTAATTTTATGTGAAACAAAACGGGTACATACCTCGGAAACTAGGCTCAGCGTGTAGGCTTTGATACAGCATCAGTTGAATTTGTCTTACAGCCCAGCCCAGAACCCTCCAACCAATAATAAACTCTACCCTCATTTGTCAGATAAGGACCTGATCTGTGTTGGACAAGTTCCAAAAAAAAAAAAAAGGAAAAAAAAAAAAGAAGAAAGAAAAAAGTGGCTGCAAAGTAGTCTGCTCATCCAGATGGCCACATCTTTGCAGCCTGAGTATAAATAAGTGAGAAAAGAACTTTGATGGTTAAAAATACTTTTGAACTGTGCTGGAAGAACGTGAAAGTCTTAAAAGTGCTTCTTTCCGTGGTTTTTGTGAACATATGTGATAAGGATATCTCCTGTTATTGCAGCGATCTTCTGTAAGACCGAAAACATACATCTACAACGGCTTGTACTTTAATCCCAGTCTGCTCTACTATAACCGGAGTTTGCTCTACTATAAACAGTGTTTGCTCTAATGTATTATAGCAAACATTTTTGCAGTCATGTTGTAATATCAGTCAAGTGGACACAAAGGCATACTGTATGCAGAGTGGTGGATTTAGGATAAAAGTTTTGGAGTTATGGAGATAATTGGGCACACAGGTCAACAAGAGATAAAGAGATGCTTGCCTGGTGTTTATGAAGAGCTTATACAGCACTGACCCGAGGTCAGCAAGTACAGACAACAGGAAGACAAAAGAAGCAGACTCGATCTGTCGGTGTCTTTGTGGATCTGCTGCACATATTTCTTTCCAACCGCAGACATTTTCCTATATATTTGACCTTATACCCAATTACAACTCCCGTGCCAGACTGGGGTCACTAGGTGCACAAAGCAGACAGGAACAGTTTGCAGCAGGCCAGAAAGAAAAGGCAGACAGCAAGACTTTATGGCAGACGGGAGAAAGAAAGAGCAGCCGAGAGAAAGAAAGCAGACGGGGGAAACAGTTAGCTGAAGAGTGTAAAGACCAGCAGACGTAAGCAGAAGTTAACAGTGAAAAAGGAAACAGGTGTTATTGGATTTCAGACCTCACAGGGTGCAGAAGAGACAAACTATTTGAACTATATAAATGAAGAAAAGGGGTCAATACTATATGGATGTGTAGTTTGTTAGGAATATATATTTTTTTAATTTGTGAGATTTTGGAAAGTTGTTGTTTGTGTGATACATGTGGTAAAGAGACAAAACTCTTTCAAGTGAAGACAGAAAAGGGACAGTGCAATATGGATGTTTAATTAATGAGGAATAATGTTGTCACAAGATTGGAAAATAGATTTTTTGTGATATATATGCATAAAAGACAGGAAGATTGTAGCTTAAAAAAGAAAAAAGTTGCAATACTCTGTGGATCTATAGTTAGTAAGACATAAGGTAAAGTATTTTAATCACAAGGTATTGGAAAACTCTTGTTTGTGATATATTTGCATAAAAGACAGGAATATTTGTAACTTTAAAAAAAGTGACAATACTATATGGATATATAGTTAGTAAGAGGTAAGGAAAAGTATTTTCACAAGATATTGTAACTGAAGGAAAAAAGGAACAATACTATATGTTATTTAGTAAGACATGAGGAAAAGTATTTTCACAAGATGTTGGAAAGCTGTTGTTTGTCATATATGTGCATATAAGTCAGGAATATTATAACTGAAGGCAAAAAGGAAGAAAAAAGGATACTACTATATGGATGAATACTAAGTTAAAAAATAAGGAATATTTTCACAAGATATTGGAAAGTTGTTGTTTGTAAGAGGGGGGAAAGCTATATGCTTGGTGGTGGTTATGTTTATGTGTTAAACAGCTGTGGTACATGTCACTAGATGTGTGAAAACAGATAAGGCCTTAGGAATGTAATTAATACATCTGGAGATTAGCATGGTGCGAGATTCCAGATAGAGAGATTCAACAGTTGGTGGGAAAGCTGCAGTGGACAACATCCATGTACCAGTGCTGCCAGGGAGAGCCTGTATTACAGGAACAATACATGTCAACTGTGACATCTCTCCCTGCTTATGACAGATCTGTATTGATCCCGGTCGGAGTGTGGACGTTATCACTGTTACATGCCTCTCAAACAATGGTCGCTGTAGCTGGACAGTATTATTATCAGCTGTCCTGGGAAGTCCAAGGATAGGTGAACATGTGTGAGAAAAGTGGACAGTGCTGAACTGAAGGCCTGCAGCCTGTGAATATATCTGTCCAAGTGTAGTGAAGACCTATATATACAGCCTGTGAATAAATCTGTACAAGTGTAGTGAAGACCTATATATACAGCCTGTGAATATATCTGTACAAGTGTAGTGAAGACCTATATATACAGCCTGTGAATATATCTGTACAAGTGTAGTGAAGACCCATATACAGCCTGTGAATATAT